>CAWUFW010021770.1:0-112100 GCA_963921515.1 Calotriton arnoldi | reverse complement strand
AGTCTTGACCCTGTGCCTCACGGGATAGTCCAGCCCGAACTGCCAAGCCAGGTCTTCCATGAACCGGAAACAAGCATCCTGGGACCGGTTTGTGGGTAACACCCTTCATCAGCCAGGCTAGCTTGAATCCAGTGGCAAATTGAGCAAGGGACCCACGTCTGGGCATTACTTACCTGACTCTTGCTTTCACTTCCCCATTTCACAGAATCTCCATGACAGTGTCTCATTCAATTTACCTTCTGCAAGTGCACCAAGACATTGTACCCCCAAACACTAATTCCCCGTTTGCTGCTGCTTGTTGACTGCTCTGTGCTGCCAGGTTTGAAATACTAAGCAAGCACAATCCTCCTTAAAGAGAAGCCTAAAGCTAGCACAAAGCCTTCCATAAAAATCCCAAAAAGGGCATGGCCTCAAAAATCAAGAAAAGGAGGCTCTCGAACATTAAAAAACACAATGTATTCACATGCGTGAATAAAACATTTATATAACATGATTTAAACCTTACTCAGTATTCTTTGCTGACAGCCAAATACTCCTTGACTGATGCACAAAATATCTGTGTGCCATATCCTGAAGCTTCTGTTTGATTTCTACATGTCTTATTTGAATATTAAAATAACATAACTGTTTGACTTCAAAATGTATTTAAGATTTTTTCATCTGTTAATACCTTAGCTTAATTCATGCATTTACCTTTTTATGAACTATTGTACATTTTTAGAAATGCACTTAACTTTCAAATGCTTCTCAAAGGTTGCATCCCCATTACAAGATGGTCACCACACTACCATGTCCTGAAGTCCTTTGTTTTGTTTATGGCTAAAAAAAGACCTCCTTCACACTATTTATTCGGCTATTGGCCAAATTGTACATCATCTCTACTGCTTGGTTTATAGCCAGCTAAACAGCATTGATTATGTACTATTTTGTCAGCCATTGGGCAAATAGCAGAGAAGTTGGTCTGTTTAGCCGGCAACCAGGTCATTAGATACTTCCTTTGAAAAATGCTTTGCGAATCACATGATAGTAAGAGTAACCAAAAATTAAGAGGTGCACAAATAACTATGGTTTTCTAAATTCAGTATCTTGTGTGCATTGAATAAACACATAGGTGTCCTTCATACCCATTTTCATTCTTTATATTTTACCATATGTATTGTAAGTAGGCTGAAACCACAAACATTAGTGAAAAGGGACTATTTCCTAGACATAAGCAAAATTAAAATATTAATAATAATTAATAAAATAGTAAAAAGTTGTTATTTGATACAACTCTTCTTGTTCCTGAAAGCTGGGATAATGGTGGTCCTAACACAGCAAACATTTTGTCGATGCCAGTTTCAGAAAATGTAGCATATGCTTTCTTGCACAGCACTTTTACCCATTTTTCCCTCAAAAAACAAAATTTGCTATATTTTCGCAAATGTCTCTGTTCCCACCAAGGAAATCTACAAACTCTGGGCCCCTTTGAAATCCACAGGATGCTGGAAAAAAAGGACAAATTTGTGGCATAAAAATCTTGAACACGAACTACCCCTAATATTCAAAAAACAGCTTAGCACCAGACGGGACAAGAGGTTAATACATCAATTAATCATTAAACCTCACCTGAATAAAAATGCATTCTTCGATTGCCCGTGCTTGGTGTAAACATCATCACTGATGTGTATTGCAACCTATGCTAATTATGGAGTAGCAGTTTAACCAATAAATCAGTTCCTCTACTAGTGCCCTTAGGTCATGCTTTCTCAGGCTGCACTGCTCAAACCCAGTCAATGTTGGAAGGCCCATTTGTCACTTTTACAAAGATACATGTCAAGAATGGTAATTACGGGGCAAGTGGCTTGGAGCATACTAGAATGGTCGCACTATAGCAGAGCTCCCAACACCAAAGGGAGATATCGACCAAAATCCGTCCCATAATACAACTTGGCAAACGCAAAAACACAGGGCCAGGGAAGATGAGCAAGGCGGTCGCCTATGTGGGCAGGAGCGAATGTCCCAGCTGGTGTAGAGACTGGCCAGCTTGGCCACACTGAAAAGAGTGTGTGAGGAGACTCCTCTGGGGCTTGGAGCAGGTCCAGCAGTGATGAAGACCAGTAGTAGTTGGCTGGACACTAAGACATTAGCGGGAGAAGTCGAAGCCTGTGGGGACGCCGCACCAGACGCCTGCGAGGCAGCAGCCCAGCCTGCTTGGCGGGACCATCCAGATGGGCTGTCGTGTCGCTCCTATAAAACCTATACAGGATCTGCGTGTTCGGACAGCATACACTGTAGAATTGGTGTCAGACTGATTCTAAACACCCCCACTGTGTATGTTGGCCTTTTGTATTAGCTAGCTCACAGCGCCACTAGAATCTCCTCTTATCAAGGAGAGAATAGCTCTTGGCAACCATCAAATATGACAACCCTGATCCCCCAAGATTGTGGAAACAATGTACTACCATTCGCTCAGTCACTCGTGCTCACTTAGTCTCAGAGAGATACACAGAATAAACAGTCTGGGCGTTTTTCAATAAGCATTTATTGAACAGTTGTTATTCTAGTGTATAATAGATGAGCTGCAACAACCACTAGACAGTAACAGATATAAATGATTAGTAGCACGATGAATGTAAAAGGATGGTAGAGTTCTACCATCTTTCAATAATCATGAATACATGCGAGTATATAAAATACATGATAATAAAAAGGTGTGTACTTCTACGATGCCTCCCTAACTAGATGTACCTAAGTGTACCTAGCATGTGTGTATGTGTTAAGGCAAGAATCTCTCTAGGATAAAGTCAACCCCATTACCTGGATTGAGAGACTGTGGTACCCTGTCTTGGTCTCGGGTTGGACACCCCGCAAGGGATGTTAGACCACTGTGAGCTGGAGTGTCTGCATGCAGGAACCTCAGCATCTCGCGTCAGTGTGTCGGCAGGAAAGTCCTGGTCCCCTCTTCTGTCTTAGCAAGATGTGATGTATATATACCCATAGGTCTCCCCGGGGGTTCTACCTCGCTGTGTTACTTTGTCGGACTTAGGATGACGTCGGAATGAACTTTGTACATAGATATTATACAGGAGATGGTAGTCCTGCTGTGCTTCCAAGAATCCTCATGCATAATGTATGAGGCTTTCAATAAGGGAAAAACCTGTGTTCTGAATGCAGTGTCGTATCTAGGTAAAAGGTCAGTCCCTAAGAACTGTTATGTATGTAATGTAGAGAAGAATATAGGTGAAGGGTTACGATGTTACCTGAGCCTATATTAGGGTACCTATATGGAATATAACAGGGCAAGTGGGAGACAGGAGCTTACTCCTCTCTCGCCAGGGCCCAGGATTGCATTAGATACAAGGTTAGTTACCTGCAGCACAGAACAATAGACCAGGTGCCGCAGTGCGATGCTCTTATGGAGGGCCTGTTCCCCTGGCCTGAGCTGAAGCGGCCGGCTGGGCAGTTGCGGGAAAGAGATCAAAGGAGCAGCCCTGGCAGCGAAGAGGAGCGGCCCATGCACCTGGCCACACAGGGACAGGAGAGTACTGAGCGGTATCTGGGGGCCCCCCACCAGGCGAGTATAGTAGCCAGCACCCATAGACAAAGTGGCTTTGCCCCTCCCAACAGGGACCAGGAAGCACGCCAAAATGGCAATGGTCTCACTTGTGCATATAAAACTGCTGACCACATAGGAATTGCTGAGTGCCTCGAAGATCTAGGGCAATTTGGCTCCCGCCGCCTTATTAGAGAGGGCCCTGAGGTGGCAGAAAAAAACTGAGAGGCTGTGAGAGAGGGGTCTGTGGAGTGTGGAGACTCAGGACTGAGGTGTAAGAATGCATATTCCCAGACTTCACTCTCAGGAGCTTATTTACAAGCCCATTGCGCCCCCAGATCATCACTTTTCTTGACGCACTGGCAGTGCAATGGGCTTGCCCATATTTACAAGGCCATGTAAATACACACTGCGTGACTTTTCATGGCCTTGTAAATATCGGCCACTTTCACGCATTACTCTGCGTGAAAGGGGCGTTCCAAGGGTGTTGCTGTTGGTGTTCCCACGTAACATCCATGGAACTTGACGCATTCCCAGATTTACAACATGTTGTAAAACTGGGAATGCGTCAGAATCCTATGCTTCCCCAGGGCAGGTGCAGGAATGGTGCAACAAGGAGAATGACTTTTATTTCTCCTTGTTTTTTCCTCTTTCTATGCATGCAAGGGGAAATGTCATTAATGATTGTTTTTGTGCAGGAAGGTGGCCAGTCCTGCACAAAAAACAATTATCCTCGCAGTCAGAAACGCTTGCAAAATAACTCAAGGGTGCCTGGCAAACAATTGTGCGCCAGCACAGGAATGCATTGTATTATTGTTAATATGACGCATCCCTGTACTTTTAAAATGACACAGTACTGTGCAGCTAAATGGCTTATGGTGCTGTGGTGCGTCGGTTTCTTGCAAATATGGCCCTTAGGGTGCACAGACTGCATTGAGCTTTTCATAAGGTTACAAAAAGCTCTACAGGCCAGAGAAATTGAATACATAATGAAGTTCCTGGCGCAGCTCCAGATCATTGTAGAGGAGAAAACCTGGCACTTTAATTTGGTGTAGAAGGCATGGGAATGGCTCGAGGGGTGGAGGCCTGCTCCTCGCAAGACCCCGACAGCGAAACAAAGAAAAGAAGATAAGAGGGCTTCAGATTTTTCTTGGATAAAGGAGAGGACTGAGGGTAACCCAGACAGAGAAGGAGAACTGAACTCAGAAGTACCTGATTCGCAGAGAAAAAAGGAGTAGTGGGACAAAGGATCACCTAGCCCAGAGGTAGACTCAGGCAAGATGTACCCAGACTAGATGGATAATAGGGGTCCTTACACACAATATGCCCACATTGGCCCATCAACACATACAACTTATTACTTGTCAGAGGTAAACAGATAGAAAATCTATGGGATTTGAACCCTAACTTAGTTTCTTAGTCTAAGTTCTTCACATGAGTTGATGGACATATCCAGTCTGGAGGGACAGGCACTCTGCACATTTGGGGTGCAGGAGGCTTGGGACCTGCAGTGCAGGGAGGCATGGAAAGGGGTGTTTGGGAGTTACAAGACTTACAGTTTATCTGTTTTTTTTTGTTTCTGACACACACTCAAGTGTTGTACTGGAGCAGCCTAATGAAACACCTGCGTCAAACACACAATCACTGAAATTGTTATCCTTGAACGTCAATGGTCTAAATAAAATAAAACAGGGGTTGGCCCTGCAGTTCCTTAGTAGGCATGGATCGGATGTGATCATGCTCCAGAAGACTCACCTGAAACGGAATAGCGGCAAAGCACTTGAATGCTATGGGTATAAGGTCCTGGCCAACTTGGGCTACATATCAGACTCAAGGGGGGTGGGGCTTCTGGTCAAGAAGACTGTACCCTATGACTTCAAAAATATATGGATAGTCGTGAAGGGGAGATATTTAATGCAGACAGAGGTATGGGATGGGAAGACCTTGAACCTTTGCTCGCTATACGCCCCACCCAGTCTATATGATTCAGCTTAAAGGTGATAGACCTGCTGCTACTGCAGATGCTGGATGGTGTACTACTACTGGGGGAACATCTGACTCTAGTGGTAGATGAGGAGCAGGAAAGAGATGGCAGCAGACCGGGCAGGGGGTACAGGGCCCACTGCTGCGATTTCTGGAGGCCTTCAGCCTCATGGATCTTTTGCATACCCACAATCCCTTGGCATCAAGACAGTACACCATTTACTCCAGAGCACATGGTAGTAGGTCCTGAATAGAATATTTCCTCATGAATTCCCTTTACTTTGGCCGCTTTGCAGGGGTACGACACATGGCCAGGGGGATATCAGATCACTCCCCCCTATAGATCGAATTCAGGGGGAAGTTGAGAGGGGGGAACACTATATTGCCCCCTGGTATTTTAAGGGCAGGGAGTTTGCAGAGAAGCTGCTCACATCAACTGACCAATACTTTGCGGAACACAAAGGGACAGAGCACTCGAAGGCCACTCTATGGGAGGCATAGAAGACAGTACTGAGGGGCCAGGCAATTTCACAAAACAGGGAAAAGGAATAGTGACAGAGCTGAGCTGGAGGCAATAGAGGAAGAGATCCTTAGATTGGAAGAGACACCCTGTGTGACCCACAACCAGACTGTAAGGCACCAATTTCGCTTAAAGCTAGAGGAATATAGGAATGTTGCTGAAAGCAATGCTAGAGACAGCTATCTGACAATGCAGATAAAGATATATGAAGTAGGGAACGAGACAGGTAAACTGCTGGCCTGGCTTGGTCAAAGAGACCGGAACAAGCACTGGGTACTGGAGGTACAGTCATCTGCAGGACAGACAGTGCAGGTTGCAGAAGCTTTTACATATCACTACAGGCAAGTGTACACGCCAGCAGGAAAGTGACCCCGAGGAGATCGACAATTTCCTCAGAGATGTGAAGATGCTGCAGCTTCCTACGACCAATAGGCAGGAACTGGAGGCCCCAGTGACTGCTACTGAAATAGCCCTGGCAAAATAGGCATTACAATCAAGTAAAGTGCTGGGCCCTCATGGACTGCCCATAGACTATACAAAGCACTGACTAGTCACACTGAAGGATGGCACACTGCCTGACCAGTGCCCCGTTATAGACATATATTCCTGTTAAATGGAGATGCCAAGATCCTCACAAACCTTTTTGGTTCCCACCTGCTGAGTGTTATTTCAACCCTGATCCACCCGGATCCATTGGGATTCCTATCGAATAGAAGTACAGAACTGAACTTAAGAAGGCTATATGGCTGGATGGAATACAGTAGGAGCCTACTCTAGTGCTCTCGCTAGATGTCAGTATGGCATTTGATATGCTGTAATAGCCCTACAAGTTCGAGGTGCTAAAAGATGGGCTTTGACCCTAATTTCAGACAATGGATTGCATTCTTATGTAACAAAATGCTGGCGAAAGTGAGGGCCAACGGGGAGCTGTCCAGACCATTTAAGTTAGGTAAGAGCACAAGACAGGGCTGCCCCCTATCAGAGCCATTGGCCACAAGGGTTAGGGGAGACCTCCTGATAACAGGACTGCATGGAACAGCCTGAACTGACTCTAGATAGGATACTGCAAATATTTGGAATCTTTGGGAAATATTCTGGATACAAAATAAGCTGTGGGAAGTCTCATTTATACTAAACACAAGGATCCACCTGTAGATTGGTTTCTTTCAGTGGAAATGCTCTCTCTGTCAAAGGTGTGTCTACTACATTGGTTGGAAACACACAGTGTTTGCTTAAATACACCTCACACACCAAAAGGGCCCTTGGTGTCATGCTTCATCATGGGGGTCTTCCCGTCCCGCTGCGGGACGGGTGGTGCTACGACCTGCGACTACGTGGGAGCACTGATCTTCAGTACTATGTGTGGTGTAGGAGTTGTGAGAGGAAGGGTCGAGGGTAAGTGAGAAAAATGAAATTAAAAAGAACCTGGCCCCTGTGGACTAGGAAATTTTAATTTTCCTTGGAGCTGGTCCTGTTAAAAGCAGTGGGTCGGAGATGTCCTGCGTGTGATGTGCGGATACTCCTAATCAAGTCAACATGTTTCGAAGCTCTAGGGCTTCTTCATCAGGACTATAACTGATCCCTTCAGTACTCACTGTTACCGAGCAATGTATCGATAAAGTGAAACTAGTGCTATGTACAAGAAAGTGAAAATGCAAGTAATCATGCACTGTATAGGGTACCCATTTTGTATTCCAATTAACGTCTACCTGCGGCGCCGTGGTGTGCCACGGAGCCGCGGGTAGGCTTTGATTCGAGCGAGGCAGTGTTGACAGAACTGACAGAATTCAGTTGCGACACCCTTCCCTCCCGTTCTAGAGGCTCATGGAGCATTGTCTCCCTAATAACTAAATTAACTATTAGAATACCAAATGGGTACCGTATACAGTGCATGATTACTTGCATTTTCACTTTCTTGTACATATCACTAGTTTCACTTTATCGATACATTGCTCGGTAACATAGTGAGTACTGAAGGGATCAGTTATAGTCCTGATGAAGAAGCCCCAGAGCTTCGAAACATGTTGACTTGATTACGAGTATCCGCATATCTCACGCAGGACATCTCCGACCCACTGCTTTTAACAGGACCAGCTCCAAGGAAAATTTAAATTTCTTAGTCCACAGGGGCCAGGTTCTTTTTAATTTCACTTTTCTCACTTACCCTCGACCCTTCCTCTCACAACTCCTACACCACACATAGTACTGAAGATCAGTTCTCCAGCGTAGTCGCAGGTCGTAGCACGCCCCGTCCCGTAGCGGGACGGGAAGACCCCCATGATGAAGAATGACACCAAGGGCCCTTTTGGTGTGTGAGGGGTATTTAAGCAAACACTGTGTGTTTCCAACCAATGTAGGAGACACACCTTTGACAGAGAGAGCATTTCCACTGAAAGAAACCAATCTACAGGTGGATCCTTGTGTTTAGTATAGATTTCCAGGGGAGGACGTATCCACCTCCAGTGCCCGTTCAGGACACTACCTCTTCACTCCCTTCTTTTGTTTATTTAAGGAAGTCTCATTTATACACGTAGACTGGTACATATACCCACTACCCACCTACCGTAAGAGGGCAAGTGGTTCTGATACCTTGGTATTTATATCATAAGAGACAGGGGAGCATTCCTGAAGAGAAACCTGTGCACGATTCTGGATAAATTATGAGGGGACGTTGGGCACTGGAAGAAGTGGTCACTGTTGCTGCTTGGAAAGGCTGATATGTTTAAAATGATCTACCTGCCAAAATCCTTATCTGCACTCCAGATTTCCCCATACAAAATACCACTCAGCTTTTTCCAGATGCTGGAGTTGGAAATCTGACTACTATTGTCGGATGGGGGAGCACCAGGAATATCGTTTGGTAATAGAGGATACTTGGCGGCACTCTACAGACACAGCATAATGGCAGCTCGACCAGCTGACATTCGTGCAGTGGTGCAGGCGTGGAAGGAAGCCACGAAATTCCTGGGATGGGAGGACCGACTGACTAGCAAGATCTCACTATGGGCTCAGTGATCTCCTGTCTGAGGCCTGCAAGCTCGACAGATTCAAATGCTGGGATCACACTGACATAAGTAAACTATGAGATCTCGGGGAGGGAGACAACTTCATTCAATTCAGGGATCTCCAGAGCAAATATAACATGCCGGATACAGAGGCTTTTCGGTTCCTCTCACTCCGACACGCAGGGGCAACTCATGTTAAAAAAGGCACAGAGATCCCTGATTATTCTCAACTGGAAGACGGGGTACTTGGAGACCCCACTGAGGAAAAAGACAGTTTGTGATCTATAGGAAGATACAAAACAACTCCCCTGACACTTTTCAAAAACTAAAAGGAAGCGGAGAGGGTGACTTGGGTTCCTTAGAATCCTCTTTTAGGAGGGGGAATTAGGAGGACAATGTGAAGTGGCGATAAGATCTGATTTTGCTTGGTTCAACGGCGTTTCCTGCATAAATCGTACTATACCATGGTAGCTTAGAAGAAAATGTGTGGAACTGACTCAGACTGCTACCTCAGAGGCTGCACCCAAGTAGGACTACTCATTGACATTCTCTGGACATGCCCCAAAGTGCAGGACCACTGGAGGAAGTAGGAGACTGCATGGAGGAAGTGGTGGAGATCAGTGCACATTGTTCCACGAACAAGATGTTACTAAACATATAGGGGGAAAAAAGAGTCCCGCAATACACAAACTATGGCTGACCCTGGGATGGAGAGTGGCAGAGAGAAACATCGCAAAGGGATGGGGGAGAGGGGATGGTGAGAGAAACACCCATGATAGCAGCATGGAAGGAAAACATGAATTGGTGCATGCTGGCCAAACCTCATATATATGTGGCAGGGACTGCCCACAAAAATGGATGAAGATTTGGATGTTATGTCAGACATACAGGGGACCTTGAAGGCATTACCAGTTCCAAGTACAAAATGCAAGACAGTGGGGGGACAAAGTGGGTAAAATATTAACTAAAGTGTTGCAAATTAGGATGGGTTATTATCCCAATTATTTCCGACATATTCTCTGCTACCTGAACACTTTTAAGATCCACTGTACCCCACAAGTCAGCACCATATCTTGTAGCTTTTTATCACCATAGTTTGCGTCTTTTGTCTATGGGGGTGAAGCACAGGGCTGGTTGGTTCATCTCATTAGTGCCTGTTAAGAATAGTAGGAGCTGGAAAGCTGCCCCAAAATTATGGAAGCTGTTTATAGCTGACTAGAATATTTAACAGGTATATCAAGAGCAGGCACAGATAACTGTACACAACGTCCAACTTTGTTTGAGTACTTAAGTGACAAAGTGACGTCTTCAAACAATAAAGACATCCCTATATCACAATGTTACACTTTCCAGAAAGAGCAGAAAAATGCTGGAAGGACTGGGGCAGCAGGAGACAAATATTCTGTTACATTTTTTGAAGGGCTTCGTGTGCTTAGGGCATTACAGCACTCCTGCTGTAGATGACTGACTCACGACTCACAAGAGAGGACATCTGACTAAAAGAGAGCTAGAAAGAGAAGAGAGAATAAGAAAATGAAGCGCTGATTGTACTGGAGGTTCAAACCATGGTGATGGATGTATGAGAACAAATGGGCTTATAACTTAAGGGTTCAAAGCATCCGTAGGGCAAATATGGGAAACAGCCTTTACAACAAGGTTTTTACCACGTTGTGCCTTTACCACTCATTTTTCACCACGCATGTTTTTACCACGTGTACGTCTTACAACGCATAACTTTGCCACACATTTATGGTAAGTTGGAGAGTGTGAGGATCTTCCCCCCACAAATACATTGTTTTTATATATATAAAAATGCGTGGTAATAGCATGCATGCTAAAAGCATATGTGTTGTAAAAACATGCGGGATAAAAAATGCATGGTTAAGGCATGCAATGTATTTCCCATCGTTGTTTCGTTGAATAACCGGTAAATATATGGGAATGGACCTGGCAGGATACATGCATGAAGGGATAGGAGGGTGATGTTGACAATAATGCGCTCATAAAAAACAATTCTTTAACATATGAGTACTTGGAATTGCATAATGCACTATCTCCAGGAGAAAAGGGAACGTTTGCCTAGGAAAGCAAGCAGTATCTGCAAGGGCATAGCTTGGTCAGTGAGAATGGGGGGGAGGGTAAGCTTCAGATTTTCCAACAATCATGGTGGCATATAATATTAATATACATTATGCTATTACACAAAAGGAAATATAGAAAGAGGGTCCTAGGGAAAATTTTAAAGACCTGCACAGGATTGCATCCCCAAATATATACAACAATGAATCAAACAAAATTCTTGGGTCTATTCTAAAAAGAAGAAAAGAAAAAAAGAAAAAGACCCCCTCTCTGAGAAGGGGGAGCACAGGGATGTTTTGATATCTACTCTATACGGATCTTCTAAATCCACCAGATGAGATACAGAGTATGGGTGAGGGCGCAGCGCAAAAAATGATTGAAAGTGAGGGGAGTGATGATAAAACTAGCTAGAGAGAACACGATATATGCTTTATTTGTATGCCCTCGCTGCCAGGATTAAAAACAGTGCACCTGCGGTATGGATTTAACCTGCATGTGTGTGATGGAATATCATGGTCAATATGTTTCAGCCAAAAATACCCACAATCGGGCACGGCTTTCTTCAGGACCAAAAAGATGCTGCTGCTTCAGTGATATGTGATACAAAAGAAATTTGAAATTAGATACGGAACCAATGGTGCTTCCGGTTCTTGTTCTCAGAAGGGTGATTGTACCCATAATGACTGGGTAAATTGTTTCACCTCAACCTGGCGACAGCTCAGGAAAGGAGGCACCGCTCTATCCGTCGGTACCCCTGACTCTACTCGTAGCAAGTAGGAATTCAGGATTGAAAGCCTAATGTAATTTAACAGTCTGCGATGTAGTGTCACCCCAAGAGGTACAATTGGGAAAAGTGAGAGTATGGCATTCTCTGTGATCTTAAAGCACACAAAAGCTGATGGGTGAAATCCTTGTCGAGCCACTGGCAATCGCTCAGGTAGCATCCCAACCCATGGTTCTTTTTCCCACCACGGCACCTCAGGTTAGACCCAGCCATATGCAAACAGCCAACTAATAGTCCCAGTGAGTTCCTTTTGTTCCCCAGTAACCCAGGCTTCTTTAGGATCAGCACATCTACTCTTCTGGGTGGCTTCTTTAAAACACACACATAGAGACCAACTGGCATTAGAGCTCTGTATACAATTCTCTCTTTAATATGTCTGTGAGTTGTGGCAACCAGTCCTTTGAGGTTTAAACCCACCATGGAGTTCCCTTTCACAGGGTGGAGTCTTTTGTATTTTTCATTTAATTTCAAGGAGACTCCAGGTACTAGCGATAAATTACAGAAGCGCCCCTGGGGCACAGCAGGTGTTTGCACCACCTAAGAATTAGCCCCATGCAAAATGAGGAACACCCCTGCCTATGTGCCAGTGCTACATTAGAAATGAAAGCAGAAAAGAGGCCTTCAGTCAATCTTGACTCCACTCCCGTACATTAGGCTTAATGGTTTTTATGACTTCAGGGTGCTTAATTACAGTGAAAAGGTAGGTTTTTCCTAATGAAGAAAATGGTTAAAACCTTACTTGCTAAAATCATAAGCCAAAACGAATGGGCAAAGTTTTTGTGATCAATGAGGACAAGTGGGAGAAAATAAAGGTCTGCAATAAATCCTTGTGGCTATTATAAACCAAAGAATAGGTAAGCAACCCTACACACATTGTAGAGCATGGATAGAAAATAGCCTCTGTAATTGATTCCTTTCAGGAAGAAGGACCCTCGCCCTTTATTAGTGGTATAGATCATCATAGGGGCATCTCCTCTTTCAGGACGGAGCATCAGTCTTAACATAATAATTTATACATAAACATATATTTATTTTAAAATAATGTATTAAATATTATCTTTATTTAATTTTTAAACTTTTAAATTATATAAAAATAAAATATATACATATATCAATAATTTAAAAAACATTCTATATTAATTAAAACATTAAACTATTAAAACAAAAATAAAACATACATTTTGCAACATAATAAATACAACAGTACGGAAAATGTTGGATAGCAGAGGGTTAAAATTACTATTCCCACTCCAGTGAGTGCAACAGTAGGGAAAGTATTGCATAGTGGAGGGGTAAAAATTACTATTCCCACTCCAGTGAATGCAACAGTAAGGAAAGTGCTGCATAGCGAAGGGGTAAAAATTACTATTCCCACTCCAGTGAATGCAACAGTAGGGAAAGTGCTGGACAGTGAAGGGGTAAAAATTACTATTCCCACTCCAGTTAGTGCAACAGTAGGGAAAGTATTGGATAGCGGGGGGGAAAAATTACTATTCCCACTCCAGTGAGTGCAACAGTAGGGAAAATATTGGATAGCGGAGGGGTAAAAATGACTATTCCCACTCCAGAAAGGGCAACAGTAGGGAAAGTATTGGATAGCAGAAAAACAAAAATTACTAATAACATTTCAACAATAACATAAAACCACACCAATAAAAAAAGACATCAATATTTTTATTAAAATTTATTTCCATAATTAACATAATTAGGAATACATTTAAAATATATTATTATTAAAAAAAGATAATAAACATTCATTGATTACAAAAACGTTGGCGCTCTTGAGCACCAGCTGTGGAGCTTGCTCTGTCCTAAGCTCGGGTTCCCACGTTGATGAGGATAATGTATCCCCAATTGGAATACATTTAAGCTATCCTGTCCAATGTTCAAACAGTGCATAAATCTCACATCACACTAGCAAAGTACACCCTAACTTACATAGTCCATCCGTAACTAATCTGACTTCTCCTTTGGTGCACTGTCTCTCAGCCGAGGGCGCAAATTGTACCTCGTGACTCCAGGCACAGAAGGGTCAGCGAAAAGGGGCTCTTGGATAGCCCGTATTTCGGGAGGAACTGCTGCATTCAGAACTTCATCATTTTCCTCATCCGTTTTGGTCCATGTTAGCCTGGCATCACTGAAGGGGACGAACCGAGGCACCATCTCACACTCGGATTCCTTAATGTTAACCTATGAGAAGGGTAGGCCTCTCAATAGTGAAAAACGATTTTGGGAGTTTTTCGCTACCAGGACACTTCTTTGTAGCTCCGGGCGATGATGTCTGCGGCTCTGTGGTAGATGTGGTGGGGGCTGGGGTCCATGGGGGCCCCGGAGTGGGTGATCCGCATGGTCTTTATGGTGTTTTCGATGCTAAGGGCGGTCCAGCTGTCCAGTGTAGGCTGTGGTGCAGGAGGCGGTGGGAGTGGGTCCCTTGTGGAAGTTGTTGTTGTCGAAGTTGTCGTAGATGGTCTTGATTTTGTGATGGAAAAAGGTGCTGAGTTTGTCGCAGAGGTCCTGGGAGGGTGGGATGTCGCTGTTGGGTAGGGCGAACTCTTTGATGATGCCAAAGAGTTCCTTGCTGTTGTGTGCGTGGGCGGAGATTCTGTCCTGGAGTGCTTTCTTCCTTGAGTGTCTGATGAGTTTGTGGTGGGCAGTGGTGGCTGTTTTGTAGTTGTCGAGGCTCGCTAGGGTTTTGGAGTTACTCCATAGTTTTTCGAGTCCTATGCATGTTCGTCTGGATTCCTGGAGTTCGGTGGAGAACCAGCTGGCCTTCTTGGTGTGAGGGTTGGAGGGTTTTTTGAGGGGGTGATGGTGTTGGTGCAGTTGGTGATCCATTTGTGCGGGTGGCGGTGGTGGGGTCATTGTCTGAGTCAGTGGGCGCAGAGCCGCTGAGGGTGGTGGTGAGTTGCTCGTCGGAGATCTTGCTCTAATTCCTGCATTGGTTCTGGGGTGGGCGTCTGCGGGGGACGTTCGCTTTGTAGGTGAAGTGGACGCAGCGGTGGTCCGTCCATGGGAGTTCGGAGGTGTGGCTGAAGGAGAAGGAGTTTCCTGCTGTGAAGATAGGGTTGAGGGTATGTCCTGCTGAGTGCGTTGGTCCTGGTACGATCTGATTGAGTCTGATGACGTGGAGGTTACCCAGGAGGGAGATGGAGTTGGAGTCTTGGCGGTTGTCGAGATGGAAGTTGAGGTCTCCCAGCAAAATTTAGTCAGTGGAGGAGATGGCAAGCGGGGTGGTTATGTCGGTGATGGAGTCGGAGAAGGGTGAGCGGGGTCTGGGAGTTTGGTAGATGAGGCTGCCTGCCGCGTAGGGTGGTGGTTGGGTTGACCTATATCTTGAAGTGGAGGTGTTCCATAAGGTCCGTAGGTCCGTCGGTGTAGGTGCTCAGGCAGAGGTTAGCCTTGTAGGCGATGGCAATGCCGCCTCCGGGGCAGTGTGGGCGGTCCTTCCGGGTGATTTTGTATCCTTCGGGGACGGCGATTGCGTTGTCAGGGCCCGGTGTGGCGCTTGTCCATGTTTCGGTGAGAAAAGCGACGTCAGGAGAGCTGCTGTTGAGGAGGTCCCAGATTTCCGTGGGGTGTCTGTGAAGGGAGCGGATGTTGAGGAGGATGCAATGCAGGTTTTGGGCAGCGGTGGGGATCTTGCTGCTCGGAGGAGGTGGGTCCTGGGTTTTGGCAATGTTGAAGGAATGGCGGCAGTTTCGGCAGGTGAAAGGACCCTGGGTGTCGAGAGGAGAGCTTGCAGTTGTTAATCTTGCCCCCGTTGAGAGCGTGGAGGTCTGCTGGGGTTAGCGTTGGTGGGTCGGAGGACCAGGGTTCCTTGTGCTGGTCGCGGTCGGGATGCGGACTGGCCCAGACGGGCTTGACTTTGGCACGCCTTTGGCGCACCAGCGGCGCGCCCGCTGCACGGCTTCCATTAAGTAGAGGTAAGGGGAGGGCGGGACAGCTGGTAGGCAGGAGCTGGAAAAAGGCGGGAGGGGCAGCGGGGGCAGCATTGGCAGGGATCGGCAGAAGGGGCAGGATGCCGGGGAGAGAAAAAGGGCAGAAGGATAATAGAAGAGAGAGGGGCTAAAAGAAACAAACAAGATCAAAAATAAATCGAGAACAAGTCACCAGCAAAAGAAAAATAAATCAAGAGCAGGGCATGGGGCCTCGAACCGTGGTCCATCAGGTCAAAAGGCAGAGCACTGCCTGGGGGAACTATGGGGCTGTGCGCTGGGAGAGCAGGAACCCAGGGGGTTATGCTCAGCTCAGCGCGCAGCAGCCTCCATTAAGTAGAGGTCAGGGGAGGGCGGGACAGCTGGGAGGTGGGAGCAGGAAAAAGGCGGGAGGGGCAGCGGGGACAGCAGCGGCAGGGACCAGCAGAAGGGGCAGGACGTGGGGGAGAGAAAAAGGGCAGAAGGATAATAGAAGAGAAAGGGGCTAAAAGAAACAAACAAGCTCAGAAAGAAATTGAGAACAAGTCACCAGCAAAAGTAAAAGAAATCAAGAGCAGTGCACGGGGCATCGAACCATGGTCCATGAGGTCAAAAGGCAGTGTAACCACCTGGGGGAGCTACAGGGCTGGGCGCTAAGAAAGCAGGAACCAAGTGGGTTATGCTCAGCTCAGCGCGCAGTGGCCTCCATTAAGTAGAGGTCGGGGAGGGCGGGACAGCTGGGAGGCAGGAGCGGGAAAAAGGCAGGGGCAGGAGAGGCCGTGGGAGCAGCAGCGGCAGGGATCGGCAGAAGGGGCAGGATGCGGGGGGCGAGAAAAAGGGCAGAAGAATAATAGAAAAGAGAGGGGCTAAAAGAAACAAACAAGGTCAAAAATAAATCGAGAACAAGTCACCAGCAAAAGAAAAAGAAATCAAGAGCAGTCCAGGGTGGGGCACAGGGCCTCGAACCGTGGTCTGTGAGGTCAAAAGGGAGAGCACTGTCTGGGGGAGCTACGGGGCTGCGCACTGGGAGTGCAGGAACCCAGTCCCTAGAGGTGGTGGACCTTACAGGAACTGTACCAACTGCACCCTTGTCTACCCAGAGACCCATCTCCACCCTCCCTCTTGCTCCTCCCCAGTTGGCCAAATCCGACACCCTAAAAGGGCTGCGGTCTCTTTCGCCACAGGTACCTCACCCCCTGCCCCTGTCACCCCAGCTGCGCTGAGTGAGGAGGCTATTGACCTCTAATGCTGCATCTCTGTAGGTCAGACTGAGCTCGTGAATGGCATACAAATGGTTGCATTTCTGGATGCCATTCACAGTTCAATGTCTGACATGCAGAGATCACTTGCTAAATAGCTTCTTCGCTGACCACAGCCTCCCAACCAGCCCACCCTTGTGCCCCAAATCAGGTCCATTCCTCATCCCAAATCCCAAGTCTCACCCCAACCAAAGTACACTCACTTCTTCGCAGGCCCTCACGCCAACAGAAACAAGCAGCACACTCACATACACACACACACACACATAAACACACAAAGAAACACCCAAACAACATACACACACTATTTACACTACAACCACAACTACGACCACACCAACAAGCACCACAACCACCAGCATACCTACAAGCACCACACCCACAAGTACTACAATCAGCACCACACCCACAACTGCCATAAAAACCACCAGCACACCCACAAGCACCACAACCACCAGCACACCCACAACACCCAGCACACCGACAAACACCACAACCACCACCCACTCACAAGCACCACAAATACACCAACCACATCAACAGCACACTCATTAAAATGCACACCTATATGCAAAACACTACCCAAACCCAAACGCATACACTCACCCAAATACAAAACGTCTGCCAAACCACACACATTCAAACATACACCAGACCCACATGCAACTGCGAAACATACAGACACACGCACCACAACCACACCAATCACCTCAACAACACACTCATCCAAACCAACACACTCACACAAAAGCACACCCACAACACCACCAAACTCAAATGCACACACTCAGACAAACACCATACAACTGCCACTAAACAAACACCTAAACATACACAACATTCACCAGACTCACATGCAACTGCAAAACAAACAGAAACACACACATCACCCACTCCAGCTCCCTCTACCTCCCAAGCCCAATCCTCTCTCACCCCTCCAACCCCTCGTACACATACACCTCCTCCTGAATTCATGTCTTACCTGTCCTTAACCCCTGTCAAACCGAAGCCCACCCCTCCAAAGAAAGATCCTTGAGGTGCCTGCTCTGTGTCCAACAGATGCCCCTTTCTGAGGAGTTTACCCCACGGTGGTTTTCTAGGCGGCAAGTTTGGGGCAACAGTACAATAGCCTGTTGTGCAGAGAAAGCCTTTTTGTTACTGCTTTATAATAAAGATAAATATATGAGAAAAGTATCTCATTTGTTAATTTTAAAAAACTATGTTAATTTCACAAAGTTTGTCCTGACATTATTTTTCATTTACAACTCTTTGATTCCTAGAAATATTAATGATTAAAATGTGAAATACCTATGTTTACAATTATGACAGGAAATACAACAGTTTTTTTTAAAATGTCTAATTTGTAAAGTCCATAAACTCGTTAAAATACAATGTGATAGTCATTTAAATTTTGTTTTTTTTCTTAAAAGTGTTACTGCAGGTGTGTTTGTTTGAGCTTGATAAGTGCTAAAAGTTAATTTTGTAGCTTTCTCATGAAATTTGTATATTGTATATATATATATATATATATATATATATATATATATATATATATATATCCAAAAGACTCGATTACTCAAAATGCTCCTTCCTGCCCCTTCAACCCATAGATAGGTGGTGCGATAGTGCCAGCGAAGCCCACTGGACAATTTGATAATTCCAAAGAACAAAGTAATCACACTCTCAGGATAATTGCAATACCAAGGATTTATTGCCAGTAATGCGTTTCGACTGTCAAAGCAGTCTTGCTCACACACTGGCGTGTCAGAACAGCGCCGGTTTTACATACACAGTAATGGTAATCGAAATAGGACAATCCTGGATGTAATACAAAGTCATGTCACAGTAACATCCATTTTGGAATGGTCATAACAACTGTAAATTCTAACTCTCTTGGATAATGAAACGTATTTTAATCTGGTGGTATTGGTGGTGGTGGTATTGGTGGTGGTGATATTGGTGGTGGTGGTATCGGTAGTGTTGGTATTGGTAGTGTTGGTATTGGTGCTGGTGGTATTGGTGCTGGTGGTAGTGGTGGTGATGGTGCTATTGGTGGTGGTGGTATTGGTGGTGGTGGTGGTGGTGATGGTGGTATTGGTGGTAGTGATGGTGTTATTGGTGGTATTGGTGGTGGTGGTATTGGTGGTGGTGGTATTGGTATTGGTGGTGGTGGTTTTGGTGGTGGTATTGGTGGCAGTGTTGGTGGTGGTGGTATTGATGGTGGTAGTGGTATTGGTGGTGGTAGTGGTGGCATTGGTGGTAATGGTATTGGATTGGTGGTGGTGGTATTGGTGGTGGTGGTATTGGTGGTGGTGTTGGTGGTGGTGGTATTGGTTGTATTAGTGGTGGTGGTATTGGTGGTGGTGGTATTGGTGGTGGTATTGGTTGTGGTGGTATTGGTGATGGTGGTGGTATTGGTGGTGGTTGTGGTATTGGTGGTGGTGGTATTGGTGGTGGTGGAGGTGGTGGTATTGATGGTGAAGGTGGTGGTATTGGTGGTGGTATTAGTGGTGGTGGTGGTATTGGTGTTGGTATTGGTGGTGGTATTGGTGGTGGTGGCTTTGGTGGTGGTGGTATTGGTGGTGGTATTGATGGTGGTGGTATTGGTGGTGGTATTGGTGGCGGTGGTATTGGTGGGAGTGGTATTGGTGGTGGCGGTATTGGTGGTGGTGGTGGTATTGGTGGTGGTGGTATTGGTGGTGGTATTGGTGGTGGTGGTGTTGGTACTGGTGGTGGTATTGGTGGTATTCGTGGTGGTATTGGTGGTGTCACATCTCTTGCTAAACACAAATATGAAATAGCAGACATTATATCCCTATATGAATTAGATGTTCTGTTCCTCACAGAAACATGGGCCGATGTAACCTCACAGCCGGACTTTGTGATAGCAGCCCCTCAGGGATTTCTGTCATTCAGGGTAGATAGACCCATCAAGAGGGGAGGTGGGGTGACTGTAATATACCGTGAGCAGTTTGAGGCCACTTTCTCCCCAGCTCCCACCACCTACTGTGAGGCACTTCACTTTGCACTAGAACTAAATGGAAAAAAACCTTTGGGGGCATACTTCTCTATCATCCCCCAGGCACCAGAAGTACTTCTGCTAATAACTTAGACGCTCTCATGGAGACTATTTTCTCCACTAACGAGTTTACTATCCTGGGCGATTTTAATGTATACCAAGAGGATAAAGACACAATCTCTCTCCTAGAGACTCTAGGGACATTAGGCTTATCTCAGATGGTGCACAAGCCTACACATGAGGCAGGACACACACTTGACGGCATTTTCACATCTGTATCGGGCCTGACAGTAAAAGACATTCACCCTCTTACGTGGTCAGATCACTCTTTAATCATATTCGATTATACGATCCCAAAAGTCCAGAAGGAAGGGGTTTCCAATACCCATTTATTAACTTATAATGCCTGGAACAAGGTTTCTTAAATACTAATTGGACAGGACACTACCACTTCTAAATGCACTCCCAGACCTAGCAGTCACCAAATACACGGAATGGCTAAATGAGGCCATTAGGGACACGGTACCCACTGGTAAAATTTCAAGGAATCGTAACTTACCATCGGCCCCCTGGTTTACGGAGGCCCTGCGACAGGAAAAACAAAAATGCTGCAGAATCGAAAGACACTGGAGAGCAAAATATGACATAGGAGACAAAAGCAACTATAAATCCACACTGATTCAATCCAAAACCCTGATGATTTCAGAAAACAAGGGCCTTTTTACCAGGCAGATTGAGAGAGCCAAGAACTCTTCCAAATAACTGTTTGGGGTAGTAGAGAAGCTTTCTTCCTTGCCTAAGAACAACCAAAGCTTTTTCGATGACATTGCCTTTAACAATAAAGTTAAAGACATCTATGACTCCTTTGAAGCCACCCTCACTCATGTACCTACTGAAATACTCCCAAGTTCAGATCTCAAAGGAAAGATTTTTCACAGCTGCTCACAGATATCTCCGGAACTAGTGGAAAAACACATCAGAGAAATTAAATCTGGATCCCCATTAGACCCTTGTACACCCGCATTTCTGAAAGATATAGCGGAAGAGGTGAGCCCCTTGCTCACAGAAATTTTTAATAACATGTTCACGTCTGGTATCTTTCCGGCTCCATGGAAGGATACGTCAATGCTTCCATTGATAAAAAAAACTATCTGGACGAATCTAACCCAAACAACTATCGCCTGATAGTCAGGTTGCCACTCCCAGCCAAGATAGTGGAGAAATTCATGAACAAACAATTAGTTCATTTTATACAAGAAAATGATTTACTTGATCCCTCCCAATTCGGCTTTCAACCTGAACACAGTACAGAACAGCATTAATTAAGGCCACTGAGAAGATTAGGACTGTGATGGACAGAAGGGGCAGTGCCGCCCTCGTCCTCCTTGATCTGTTGGTGGCTTTTGACACTGTGGATCATAACCTACTGCAATTGCGTCTTGAAACTCTAGGGGTTAAGGGTATGGCACTGGCCCTGCTATCCTCCTTTCTGAAGGAAAGAAGACAAACAGTGACACTGGACCAGTTTAAATCTACTCCTTACGTCCTTCCATGTGGAGTCACTTAGGCACTCATCACTTAGCCCATCCCTTTTTAACGTTTATGTATCAGAACTTGCCCCTTTGATCCAAGACTTCTGCTTTAGTCTTATTTCATACGCCGATGACACCCAGATTGTGGTGGCAGCGTATAAAGATCAAGCCTCCCCAACATTGCAGTTTCAAAACTGTATGATGGAAATAAACAGATGGATGTGAAAGCCCTGTCTCAAACTTAACTCTGAGAAAACCGAAGTAGTGATTTTTGGTAATCTGCAAGCCAGATGGGATGACCTTTGGTGGCAGGCGGAAATGGGGGAACTGCCAAAACCAGTTCAAAAGGCAAAAAACCTAGGGGTGCTGATTGATAACAAACTTACCTTATCTCAGCAGACCAATGCTATTGTGTCATCCTCCCATTTTTTGATCAAGAAACTGAAGAAGATTCTACCTTATATCCCTGTCGACTCCAGAAGGACGGTAGTGACTGCACTTGTGCAGTCAAAATTAGACTTCAGCAACGGACCCTACCTGAATATGCAGAAACAATACCAAACTTCAGATGGTACAAAACCCAGCCACAAGACTACTACTGAATGTCCCTAAAATACCAGTCAGTAGCTAAGGAAATTCGGAGACTCCACTGGCTTCCGGTGGCTCATCGTATCAAGTTCAAATCACTATGCCTAGTATATAAGTCCCTGAAAAACACCAGACCAATAAGTCTTAAAAATCTCTTCTCTTGGTACCATCCTGCCAGACAGTTATGTTCCACTGGCGCCAGACTTATGAGGGTTCCGAGGATCCGGACCTCAAGCTGGGGAGGCCGAAGCATTTTGTATGGTACAGCGAAATTATGGAATACGCTTCCAATTGATATCAAAAGTGCGAGCTCTCTTACTTCTTTTAGAAAGGGTCTCAAAACATCGTCATTTCAGAATTAGATGCTCCTCCTGGGCTTACTATAGTCTTAGTGCCAAGACACCTCCGGGTATTTGTGCTCTCAATACATTTTATTAACATAACATAACGTGGTGAAGGTGGTGGTATTGATGGTGGTGGTGGTATTGTGGTGGGGGTGGGGGTGGTGGTATTGGTGGTCGTGGTATTGGTGGTGTTGGTGGCGGTGGTGGCATTGGTGGTGGTGGTATTGGTGGTGGTATTTGTGGTATTGGAGGTGGTACTGGTGGTGGTGGAGGTATTGATGGTGGTATTGGTTGTGGTGGTATTGGTGGTGGTGGTATTGGTGGTGGTAATATTGGTGGTGGTGGTATTGGTGGTGGTGGTGGTATTGGTGGTAGTGGTGGTGGTATTAGTGGTAGTATTTGTGGTGGTATTGGTGGTGGTACTGGTGGTGGTAATGATATTGGTAGTGGTATTGGTAGTGGTGGTGATATTGGTGGTGATATTGGTGGTGGTGATATTTGTATTGGTGGTGGTGGTATTACTGGTGGTGGTATTGGTGGTGGTGGTGGTATTGGTGGTGGTGGTATTGGTGGTGGTATTGGTGGTAGTATTGGTGGTGGTGTAGGTGGTGGTATTGATGGTGGTGGTGGTGGTATTGGTGGTGGTGGTATTGGTGTGGTGGTGATGTTGTTAATAAAACAGGCTTTTGAAAACAAACCATCAGGTGGCTTAGTGCAGATGACATGTAACACAAATGTGCTGTTTTCAGCTTCAGCCCATTAGTAAACGATTATGTGCTACTGGAATCCACATGACTTAATTTGCTAATCATTTCTAAACCCATTTTACTTGGGGGGGTTTTGAAACAGACATGAGATAAAGCCGGGTTAAAGTGATTGAAAGTAGAAGCCCGTGTTACGGGGCGGTCGTGCTGCTTAAAAAAACACAAGTGGTTTCAGCAGAAGCAGCGCATGTCCGGCCTTCAGTAAGAGAAACTCAATAAAGTAAATAGTGCTTACAGACTAAATAACAGATCCTGTGTAACAACCAAAGTAAAGGGGCCAGTAGCCATGGGAGGTTACAAATGAAGACAAGGCCGTACTAAGGAGGGACTAACAGGCCTTTTAATGAATCTGAAGGCAGCATTTACGAAAGACAATGACACAAGCCAAAGAAAAATATGGGAGGAGAGTGGGCGCAGCTTCTCTCCCATACTCTACTACAGCAGTTTCACAGAGCGAGCCGCACTCCTGCTAGGCTCGACCTAAAAATGGGTTTCAAACACACAACACTACCTAATGTTGTGGTGCTGTCTAATTATAAAGTGTTTAAAAATACGCACCATAATTTTTCAATGTAATTTAAAAAGAACTTAAACTTCACTTCAATCACTACACTTCACTCAGGAACTAAAAAGGACATTTTAGCCTGTGTTTAAATAAAAAAAACAAGTTAGTCAGAATTACATTTTTATTTTAAACATATACCTGTTCCTCTGGGGGCCATACAGCTGGCTGTATATGGACAGGACCTCCGTAGCCAGCAACTCCAGCTCCTCTGGCAAGATCTTTGGGGCCCTGTCACCTGCGGTTCCTGGCTTCGTGGCTCCCTGAGGTCAGAAACAGCAGCAAAAGCTGAGGAGGTGTTAATGGCTGCAGTGTTAGGAGGCAAGTGAGCTTTTTGGGAAATGCCACGTACATCTACACGATGTACGCAAGCTTCAATGGAGAGGGACACATCTATTGGCTTTCGTACGTTGTGTTCACACACGTTAGCCTACAGCTGTGTCCGTCATGGAGTTTTACATCCACTACCTGGTCAACATCCACTGACGGGCATCTAACTGCAAATGTCCTGACGCGAGGTCAGACACCCACCATTTTAAATTGTGAAATAGCGTGTTGTGAATGTTGAGTGCATCACCACCACTTAAAATAGTGGCTCGTTTGAAATTTTGTTTACATATACAAAATGCTAGTATTAATAATTTTTTAAACAAAAGCAGTATTATGTAGTGCGTTATTCCGGTTAAATGAGATAGTTGCTTGGTTTTGTTTACACTTCTGTTGACAGATGTTTTTATGATAAAAATTTAAAAAATAAGATTGTGTAAATAATACATTTAAAATGTATTATTTACACATATCTTTAAAAAAATAATAGACATGTCAAAAATGTTATTTAAAAAAATAAATCACTAATAAATGTTGTGTAAAAACATTTGGGATTCGACCCAAAATATACTAATCTCCCTTCACATTGGCAAAATCCTCATTTTGTGTTAAGTGTATGAAGCTGTTGATGTGTCTCATCATTGTAGAAAGAACTTTCAGTAGCACACCACTTAAAGTTGGTTGTGACATTGCACCAGATACTGCAACAGTGTATTGAAATGATCCTGTAGCAACAAAATGGAGTAATGCCATGATTTTGACTATTGGTGTTATTGATTTGGGATTCCTTTTGTGAGCCAAATATCTTTCTCCAGCTGATCATATAAATCAAAAATAGTTTTCCTATTGAATCTATTTAAAAAAAAATTATATCTCGTTATTCCATGGTGGCAAGGTCTAGAACTGTAAATGTAAAAATGTCACTGAGTATTAGGGTTATGCATGGGTTGTAATGTTTTTGGAAAACTATGACAAAAAATTATTTATTTCAATTTAATAAAATACTAGTTTTAGATTTGTAGTTTTTGTTCTTTTTTTGTCATTTTAGAAAATTGTGAGAAACATTACCTATATGGAATTTATTTATGAATAAACAATCATTTTATTTTTTACAATTTAAAATGTATGATGGAAGGAAAAAAATGAACAAATTGAGAAAAGAAATACAACACCAGTCTTTGACTTTGTTAGTTTTGGTTTTATTTAACAAAACCAAATAAACTTAAACAGGATGTAACAAAAAAAGCAAACAAAAAATAAAAAAGTCAGTCATGGTGAATGAAACTATTAGTGAAGAACCAAAATTGTTTGAAGTCCAATGTACACCAAACATTCTGTAACCATCAGAAAGGTAAATGTGTCCTGAAAAAAGACCACAGAGGGAATAGTAGTCACACACTGGAGGAAATTCGGATCAGCGTTTGTTGCTGGTGGAAGTCTTGCCATCCTCTCCTGGTGGTCCGGATAAACGTCACCTCCTGAGGGGGGCTGGTGGATCCAAAGTTACAGGAACTGGGGTGGGTGCAGCTGTTTCCTCTTGTGTCAGGGCCTCCCTTTCTGTGGCTGAGACAGATGTACTTGGCACAGATGTTGTTGGACCCAAAATGGAAAGATGTTACTGGAAAAGCCCTGCACATATGGGCGAAAATGTCATGCAGCACCCCAGCCAAGGAGCCCAAATTGGAGTTCAAATTCTCCATCTGTACATTGTGCTCCATCTGCAACTGCTTCATCTCCTGGAGCTCTTCAAGGTCCTGGCCCATCATGTCTTGGGACTGATGGAGGGATTCCAAGACTTGGTCAATATGGCCTTGGTGACTGTGAACCCAATAGCCTCACTTTGCCGGCCCACAGATTCTCTCCCACGATCCCTACCCCCACTACCCTGTGCCCTTGACCCATTGTGCCCCATCTCTCTGGGCCCTGGCTGAACTGGAGATGGTGGTGGTGTTGGGTTAGCAGCATTCAGGACTGGGGGGCACAAGATTGTGTTGATGTTTGTTTGGGCACAGGAAGTGGAGGTATCCATAGGCTGAGGTATGGTAACAGCTGGGGTGGGAGGTGTAGGTGTGGGCCGAGTGAAACTCACTGGAGCTGTCTGCTCAGGCAGACCAGATGGACTAGGCAGCTCCTCTTTATCCAGACTTTCAGGAGTGGAGTCCTCTCTGAAGGCTTGTTGCTGGTCTGGAGTGTAGGTATACTCAGTGGCAGAAGGTTGACTATGTGCTCTGGGTGTTGGACCTATTATGAATTACAAAAAATAAAAATTGTAAAAGTCTGGATTATACATTAAAGGAGTTTAAAGCTAAAAATAAAGCAACCTAAAAGGAAAAAGGAAATGAATATAACGATTATACCGTTCAGTGGTATTATAATATATTACACGGACAGTTTAAATTTCACACAAACTACTTAAAAAAAGAAGGTTTAAGGTGTCCTGAAATGAAAAAAATAATTAGAAAGTATACATGAAATATGCCACACATTCAACACAACACGTAGAGAGAAGAAATGTGAAATAAACCATTCCAAGGCCTAGCAGGCTAAAATTCTGACAATTACACCCCTTCGACTGATATTTAGCATTAGCCTTCATATAAACATTGCAGAGTTCATTTTGTTTAAAAAGAAACATGAATAATCAGCATTCCAAATTACATACCTTAACATTTTTAAGTCAACAAACTTTGTTTTGTGAAACAAATAACATCAGTTCAATGACATAACAAGGATAGGACAACATACAACATTAAACACAAAAACATTTCAATACATAGCATGAAATGGAGATTGATAAATACATAACACTAACATATGTGAAATTATGATAGAAAAGAGAGACTAAGCAAAATAACATTGCAATATTATTTTCACAAAACAAAAACAAGGCATCATGGTAGTTGTAGTCATTTCAATTAAACATTAACAACACTTGCAAAATTGTAAGTTAAACATGTGCAGTGAAAATATGCTATATAATAAAGAACAGACATTTACAATATAAAACACATATATGAAATATGTTTTTGGGTGTAAAAACACTTACATTATGTTATGTAGAGGAATTTGTATAGCATGACAGCTACTCACTCGGGGTTTCGGGCACTTTATCAAGAGGAAGGTCACTCAGGTCAATCTGGTTCAAAACAACCATGTTTTCAACTGTTTACGGAATGAAAGAAGATAAAAGGGACAAGAAACAGGGAAAGCAAAAAGAAAACCTGACTTCGGTGACAAAATGTCTGCTTGCCAATGTTGTGCTGCAGTGGAATGGCAAAGGATCATGGTCTGAAATGAAGTGTGTTTTATAGGGTGGTATGCAGCCAAAACACTTCAGGAGTGTGGTGCTAACTAACCCCGGGCAGAGACCTCCGCTCCACCCGCAGAGTGTGCGGAGATTTGCCTTCTCTGCGTTCCGCGGAGAACGCTGAGAAGACAAATCTCCGCACACTCCGCAGCGGAGCAGAATTGGTAATTAAACATTAATAAAAAATAAATTTAAAACCACTTACCTGTACTGCTGCGTCCCCGGGCTGCTCTCCTCCTCTTCCTCGCCGTCTCACTAATCCTTGTGAAAACTGCACAGGGACGCGCGCTCGCGCATGTGCATTTCTTGCAAGTAATGCGCATTTGTGGGCACGGACGCATGCGCAGTTTCACAAGGATTAGCGAGACGGCGAGGAAGAGGAGGAAGGCAGTCCGGGGACGCCGCAGTACAGGTAAGTGGTTTTAAATTTATTTTTTTATTAATGTTTAATTACTTGTTATAATGGGGGGTGGAGGTGGGTGGTATAGCAGAGCGGAGCAGAGTTCCACAGCGTTTGTTTGCAACTCCGTGGACTTCCGCGTAGCCCCGCTAAGCACACTACGCCCAGGATTAGTGCGAACATCCATCCAATAGCCACAGGAATGGTACATTGTTGAACACGTCCTGCAATGGAATCCCTCCGTCGGAAATCTGCTGCAAGGACAACTCGAGCACAACTGTGAAATAGAAATATGCATGGCACAATCTCGCCACCCTGATGGCGACAGAGTAATATTCGCCAGCAGAGGAGTCTGCCGTGTTGGCGTAAGCGGTGAACACTCTGTTGACGCGGACGGAGATTCAGCCTGCACACATCTAAATACGGCGGGCGGGATTCTGTTAGCTTGGCAGAGTACTTGTAAACTCTGCCGCAGAGGGACAACGGGAGTCCCGCCAAGATTTAAATCTGTCTTTTAGTCTTGATCCTTCCTGTGTAGGTCATGCAGTTCTTAGCCACCTGGCTTGGTCATCCTGGATCTTGTCATCCTGGCCCTCCTTGTCCTGGTATGCCAGGTCCTGATGCTCCTGGGCCTCTGTAATTTGATATTCCCTTTCTTCCCTTTCTACTTGGTTGTGGTTCCACAGGTCCTCTTGTCCCTTGTCTTTCTGGCTCTGGTTACCTGGCCATCTCCTCCTGATATCCAGGACCTGCTCTCCTAATCTTCCCACTCTCAGTCTGGTTTGCATATCACTAGCCTTCCAATTTCTGCTCCTCACAATGTGTGTTCTCTTACTGGTTTCCTGCCCACTAAACTTGATCCTTTTGTGTCTGGTCCTCCTTGTTTGGGTCTTCGTATGCTTAAGCCTCTTAGTTCTGGTTCTCCTGATCCATCCTGGTCCTTCCAGGCTCCCTTCTCCTAGCTCTTCCTCTTCCTTCCTGATCCTCTTGACTCTTGTCCAATTGACCTGTTTATTGTGGTCCTTCACACTCTGCTCATCTGATTCCTAGTTCCTTGTCCTGCTGGTACCCTCAGTGCACCTGTCCTGGTTCTCTTAGGGCTTGCCCTCTTAACTCTTGCCTTCCTGATTTGGCTCATCTTGGGACTCCTGGCCCTGTGACTTGCCCTCAAGGCCCTTCTGGCACTGCACCCATTGATATTGGCCCTCTTGGTCCTGGTTCTCTAGCTCCGGTTCCATCAGAGCCACATCATTTTGATCCTGGTTCTCCTGTATATCAAGGCCCAGTCCCCTTAATCTTCCTGGCTCTGGCTGTTCTTGTCCTACTGATCATCCTCACTCTGGTCATGCTACTCCCAGGTACTGGTCTTTCTGCGTCTTGTGGTACTCTGGGCCCCGGTCCTATGGTTAATGTCAATCTGGCACTCTTAGGCCAGGTCCTCTTAGTGCTGATGCTTCTAATTCTCCTTGCTCTGTCATCCTAGCTCTGGTTCTACTGGTATCCTTGCTACTGGCCCCCTCATCTTCCTTGCTTATTCTGGTCCCCTGGTGTTATTAGCCATAACCCTCATGCCCCAATTGTCATAGTCTTCCAGGATCTAGTCCTGATCCTCCAGCTGTTTGTCCTCACACTTCTATACCAATTGATCATGGTCCTCCTTGTTCTGGTCTTCCTGGGCCAGGCCATCCTGTTTCTGTCCCTGTAGTGTGGTCCTCCAGGGTGTAGTCATCCCGCCCCTCATCTCCCTGGTCCTCATCCTCCTTTTGTTCCTCACCCTGGTCCTCCTCGTCCTATTACTCAAGATTCTGATCCTCTTTGCCCTGATCTCCCTGGTCCCCCTTTGCTTCTCAGTCCTTGCTGTTTTTAGGTGTTCTGTTTTCTCTAGATCTTTTCCTTGTCCTTTTAATCCTATGGGTCCTACAGCTATTGATCCTGGCCCTCTTTATCCAGCTTCTCCTTGCTTGAGTCCTCCTGAGCCTGGTCATTTTCATCCTGGTCCTCCTAGCCACCACTGTCCAGCTCCCTTGATTTGCTCCACTTGGTAACTCGAGCCCTGGACTCCTAGGTGTGATAATTTTCATAGTCCTCTGAGCCCTGTTTCCGGACCTGCAGGTGATGATCTTTTAATTCACCTAACCTTCTTGCTCTGGTCTTCTGGGTGCCCTTGGTACTGGTTCCCTTGTTCTTCCTAGTCCCTGTCCTGCCTATGTTTGTTTTCTGGTACCACTGGCCCTAGCCCTCCAGGTCCTGATCTTCATAGTCCTCTTCAATTTGGTCCAGATCCTGATCCTCCAGGCCCGTCCTCCTGTGCCTTGCCCTCGTGATTCTGCATGCTAGCCATATAAATTGCTGACCATATACATTCTGGTCTGTCTGGTCATAATTCCCATGTACTTCAGCACCTCGTCCTTTGTTTCCTGGGTCTCCTGTTTCACAGGCTCCTAATCCTGGACCTTTTCACCACGCTCACCCTAATTCTCATTCATCAGTCCTCCCCGTCCTGCTCCCCTGGTTTATCTCTCCCACTGGTTTTCCTGATCGTAATTCTTCTGCTTCTGGTTCTCCTGGTCCATGTAGCCCTGGTTTTAGTTATGGTACTACTTTGTTCAGTCCTCAGGTGTAGGGTCTTCTAGTGCTGGCCTTGTTTTCCCTAGCCTAGCCCTCCCAGCCCCTCGGCCCTCCTACCCCATACTAGCCCTACTAGTCCTCCTGGTTTGCCTATTCCACCTTGTTCTTGCCAATTACCTCTATCATGGTCCTCCTAGTAATGGTCCTTCCGAGTCTGGTCTTCCTCACCCCTCTTTGTAGTTCCCATAATGCAGGTCACCCTAGTTCATATAGACCTTGCTTGCCCTGGTTTAGGATCCCCCTAGTGTAATCCTCATGGACCTTCTGAAACTGGTTCCACTGGGCCTAGACCTCCTGGTCCTTTACATCCCCCTGGTCATTCTAATCTTGGGTCTCCAGGTTTTGACAGCCCAGGTTCTTTCTGGTTTTGTGGTCTTCCCTGTACTGGTCATTTGCTTTCAGTCCCTAGCTTGGTCCTCCTTGATTTAATCTCTGTGGTCCTGGTCCTCCTGTCTCTGGTTCTTCTTTCCATTGATCTCCTAGCTCAGGTCCTCTTTGGTATGTCTTCTACTCATCGCCCTGGATGTCCTCTTTCCTGTGGTCCTGCTCAGTGCTCTCAGGCTCTCCTAACCCTCCTTGTTTTTATGGTCCAGGACCTTCTGTTATTTCTACGCTGCTGGGGCTGCTGTTCCTTTGGGAGCTTGTCAACTGGGTCCAGATGCCCCTGTTCCACAATCCACCTTCCACAGAAGCCCCATTACTGTGCCTCACCCAATTTACCTCGTACAAGTGTCCCAAAGCACTGTGCCCCCAAGCACTAATTGCCTACTGTAGATGTCTCTCCTTCTGAGGACCAGATACCACCTATATGTTTGCATTCCCTGTTTGCTGCTGCTTGTTGACTGCTGCAGTGTTTCCAGATTTGAAATACTAAGCAAGCACAACCCCTAGCACACGGCCTTCCATAAGAAACCCGAAAGAGCTCAACCCTGCAAGATCACAAAAGGAGGATCTTGAGCTAAAGAAGAGAGTCCAAAATGGAATTGGTTACCTGGTGTACTATCGAGCAGGTCTAACAGTAAACATCTACAACGGCCATCCTTCTAGAAATGAATTAAAAATTATATCCTGGAATGCTGCAGGAGAAAGAATAGTAGGGAGAAGTTACTATATTTAAGTACGTTAGATGCAAATGTGGTTTGTCTTCAGGAGACCTGGTGCACAGAGGAACTGATATGTAGGGATTATCTCATAGATTGTAAAGCAACCCCGTCCAGGAGGGGACATGCAAAGGGAGGGGTGGCTTGCCTACTGTCAAATAAGATAAAATGGAATTATGATTACTATAAAGATCCTAGTAATCTTTTTTGTAATAATGCCATTCATGATGTTAATCATGTGTTTTTTATTTGCCCCGCTTTATTATTGTGTCGGCGTAAATGGATGAGACCAATTTGTTTACAATTATCCATTCTCTCGGCTTCTGCACTAATTGATTCTATTTATGAGCCGCCAAATGAAATGTTCTGTCATAGGATTTTTTACTTTTTTAAGTGTTTTTTAAATTTGTATTAAGGCTCATTAGATGAAGGGAGCAACTTAATGGAGTATGCCTTGACTGCTCATAACTGGAATATTTGGAGAGACAAACTTACAAAATAAAAAACTCCATCATCAAAAAGGAATGGAATAGTCGTCAGACCAGAAACACCAATTGTAAACAACAGTATTCACGGATACTGCACTGTACCTACCTACTGCCCCAGGATACTAAAGAAAAGGTCTCACAATCTACTTCTGTCTTTTTCCAATTATATGAAAATACTGCCAGAGGAGTCTTTAAAAATAGACACAATAGAGGTAATGGGGGCTATAAAACAACACCTTGATAGGATGCCTTAGAAGATTCAGAAGTCTAGGGAGTGGCCAGACACCAACACTAGACATAATATCTAAGGGCCTGATTATGATCTGGGCAGATGGGATACTCTGTCACAAATGTGATGGATATCCCATCCGCCATGTTATGAGTTCCATAGGATGTAATGGAATCATAATACGGTGGACGGGATATCCGTCAGATTTGTGACGGATTATCCCATCTCGCCAAGATCTTAATCAGGTCAAAATTCTGGGTTACCACTTTACTAATATACTAAAAAGTAAACAGTGAATTATACATTTGGCAGGGCCCACAGTACGCTGACATTTTCCTGGCATCTGTGTGAGGCATTAGGTGCATGGATTTGTTGCTGTCTGCTATGATGTTCAGTTGTCCATTGCTCAGCTTCAGATGTTTATTATGTTTGGGCCTTTTCTATGGTAGGCAAGAAAACATTCAGCAAGATTGGAAGAAGACTTGATTCAGCAAGTCTGGAAACATATCCTATACATCCCTAATGCTCACCAGTCTTGGAGACACAATGAGCTCAGAATCTTATAAACTTTCCTGAAATCATTTACCAAACTATGGGGCAAATCACTCAGGACCTTACCACTGAGAGTCAAGTGCTGAAGGGGTACTTCGCCTAGCTGTTCAGGACCCATAGTAGGACAGACGCCTGGACATCAGAAGTAAAAGGCCTTAACCCCCATGGTTTGGCCAAGTAGCCCCTGCTTGTCCCGTCGCCTTCTGAATGGGGGTCTAACACCAGGCATTGACAAGGAGCTGACCGTACACTTACCAAGGAACAGTTACTCATATGCTGTGCAAACTGTTGAAGTCAGAGGTAGGGCACAGTTCTCCAGGACAATAAGAGGGGACTAGCCACCATAAAGGGAATTTTACTTTCAAGACAGTTTCAAGAGCTAGGCATCCTGCTATCATTCTCGCCCCGAAAGATTGGGTGATCTTGTGTGCAAGCCACCTAGCCTTGCCAGTCAGCCAGTGATGTAGACCGCAAAGCTGTAACCTGCCCTCTAAGGAAGCCATCAAGGAGGAAAAAGCTAAAGCAAAAGCAAGAAACCTCCAGACAAATGCCAACAATAACAGCACATAAAGAACTATGAGGAGCTTTGGGAGCAGAGCAGACTTTAGACTAGGGAGAAAGAGGGATGGGAAAGAGCCTGGCCAACTCTGTAGAGTGTTCTGACGCACCGAGTGGTGTTCCAGCCAGGTTTATATAGAATACATCTCCCCTGCCTTGAAGGCCCTACATTGGTTATCAGTTGCCAGACGATCCATGTTAAAGCAACGTTGTATCACCCACAAAGTGATACATGGAACAGGACTCCTCTTCATCAGGAATAAAATCACCAAATACATTCAACAAAGGAACCTTCACATTAGATTGGCACTTTCGCCTCAAAATCCCGCCATATACGAACATAAAATCCTTCTCTGTTCAAGCAGGCAAGCTATGGAACTCTTTACCCCCAAACATAAGATTCACGTATAACTACCTTATCTTCAGAAGACAACTCTAGAGTTGGCTCTTCCCCACATAACTGCCATACTCAAACATAAATATACAACATTTCCCTGTCGACCTGAGCATTTATTTGGACTACATATCTATACCTAGATATGTGCATTGCTTTGTAAAAACATGTATAGTAATTGTGTTTATAAATATATAGGCGTTTGTTAGTTCTGCGTAACAAATGTGCCTATTACTTATGGTTATATTATTCTGTGTTTAACATGTATATAGGTGACTGCATAAATAAGTAAATGTTTATCATAACTTTCTACAATTGCTTCACTATTGAATTACAAAAAAATTTAGAAAAACAAATAGATTAACTTAAAGTACAGCAACACTTGAAAGTCTGAGTTTATTGAATACAACTTAAATATAGATATATTACCTTATACATATATACCTTCCATGTACTTATGTATCTTTATATTTGTTACTTTACTTCTAATTCCTCATCTCTAATGCACTACCATATATCTCACCCTATACCTCTCTGAATATATCCTCTAACTCCACTCTCTGACTCATGCCAAACCTCAGTCTACTACTCCCTCTAATGTACTACCCCAGTTCTCACCCAATTCCTCTCTCAATATATCCTCTACCTCCACTATCTGACTTATCCCAAACCCCATTCTACTGCTATGATCCCCCAAATAACCCTTTCTAGACTCTTCCCTCCTCTATCCCTTCTTGCATCATCTCATACCTCTTTTACTATTCAGATCTCCCAAACAACCCTTCCCTCTGACTCTTCCCCCTCCACCTCACCTTTACTCATCCCACACTTCCTCCTTCTGCTATGAGCACAAAAAACACACTTACTGGAACCTTCCCTCTTCTATCGCTCCACTATCCTTTTCATTCCAACTAACAGACTAACATGTCCACCGCTAAAATTAATTTCATATTTTCATATACTAATTCCCCACTAATCCTGTTTGAGTTCCCGAGTAGCAAACTACCCGCAAAAAAGCTTTGACACCTCATCAGGGGTAGCAAGCGCTATATAAATACAATCCCTTCCCTCTTGTATCACTTCACTATTCTTTTTCAATCCAAATAACCCATGTAATCACATCTCCTCCGCTCAAATTTAATTTCATATATTCCTATGCTAATTCACCACTAATCCTCTTTGGGTTCCGGAGTAGCGTGCTACTCGCCAAAAAAGCAGTTCGAAGCCTCGTCAAGAGTAGTAAGTACCATATAAATGCAATTACAATTACATCAATAGTGGCCTGACCCACAGCGCAATTAGAATTTGGCAGAAACCTTGCCAGAGTGTGCCCAATCATAACTACATTGTGACTGTGCTACTGCCCCCTCAAGCTTCAACCTACACGTCTCTGGCCCACAGTCCCTCAAATGTGCAATTCGTTCACCATGAAAAAGAGGGGTTAAAGGAGAGATCTTGCTCTCATACCCAAGTTGACTCTGCAGGATTTTAACACACCGATAAATCACTGCTACCCAGTTCAAATAAAGACTCATCAGCAGTGCAAGCTCAATTCCAAAAGTATCCTCCCACACAGAGCCACCCACTTCCCACCAGGACCATCATCAACTGAAGCAACCAGATTGCAGCCAGATTCCAACCTACTCTGACTCCACGCACACTCAGACCGACAAATACAGTGAAGAGAAGTGGGCAGATCGCTGAAGTAAGTGGGTCACCAAGCAGCGGCATGTGGAGGAAGAGACATAGTCCTTCTGTCAGCCAATGACAGGAACCCTGGACAATCCGCTGGCTGAACGCCCTGTCCTGCTCTTTTCATCTAATCCAACACCAAACCCCCTCAGAAATCTGGAAACCCACTGTCAAGCCTAATCTTCCTTCGAAATCAGCTAATTTGCTCCATCCGAACTCTCTCCATTCATCTCTACTGCCACATGGAGCAACCCTTAATCTCATGGCCCTACACATTGTTCATAAAAGCCTATGCCAAGTTCCACCACTCAACACCTCCAAAACGCCCTGCTGCTGCTCTGATCATCCATCCATCCTGCCACACTCCCACTTAGCACATACCCCCTGCCACCAACGGATTCCGACATTTCGTCTGGTCAAAGCCACGTCATAAAACCAGACTTCATTGGATGCCTGTGGGGTGACCGCATATTTGGACTGCCACCCACATTGGGTCACTGGGCCACAAAACTATCAGGAATTTCAGGTGAAATAAATCTCCTCCTCTGATCCTGGGTCCTTCCATCCCTCCCTCCAGCCATCCTTTCCTACCTTCTGTAATGTGTTCTATCTGATCTCACAGGCTGAATGATAAAGAAGCTGCAGTGACCTCCCTTCATGGCCAGATAAGAAGCCCAGATGTTTGTAACTTCCCTCATTGCTGCCACAGCCGCGCAGCATGCAGTGGCCGATCAAAGCCAGAGGAGAAAGAAAACCTACCTGGGCTCCTCGCTCCCAAAACTCCCATGGCCCTGTCCCATTTTGCCAAATCCAGCGTTCAGCTGCATCCACTGCCTGTCCCCGAAGTGAGCAGGGGAAGTCTGGGGTAGTGGTAAATGGTAAAATCCCCTGTGTTCAACTAAAAATGAAAATATATTCCCAAGGGTGTAGAGGAGAGAAAGAAAGAGCGATGGAAATATCCCTAAAGGATGGAATAAGGGGGCAACCATCTCTGTACTCTAAGGTACAAGCCGTACGCTATGACTACTGAGCTACAACCACTGCCTGCCCCCAAAGGGAGGATGGGGGGTCCGGGGGTAATGATGTCCAATCAAATGGTAAATCCCCTGTGCGCAAATAAAAGTATATACCCAGCGGTGTACTGGAGCGAGAGGTAGCGATGGAATTATCCCCAATTGATGGAATAACACTCTATACTCTCAGTTACAAACTGTACACCATGAATATACAACAATCCTGAATGAAATCATATGTCTTCCCCCTATGCCGAGACGCACCGCCTCAGGAGATAAGGCTAGGCGGCGATATCTTGGCCTGGGCAGGGGGCATGGTCTTATGCCTGGGCATCCGGCTATACCCTTCGCAGTGAGGCCTGCTTGATGGAAACTTGGGAAGGGCACTCACGGCCCAGAAGTCCCAGTTTAAGTTCTGGAAACATCTGCCACTTGCCATTTCGGGCAAACTAGCCCTCTCAAAAATGATTGTCCTTCTTGGTTATTGTACCATTTTTTTAATGTACCAGTTTACCCACCCAGACACTTATTCCAAGAGTTGGAATTGATGCTCGGGGAATTGATCTGAAATGAAAAAAAACAGCATCGAATCGCCCTAAGAAAATTACAACTTTTGGTAGAAGACAGTGACTTGCGCGCCCCCTTTTTCGAATCATAATACTTGCAGGCCAACTTCAGGGGGTATCTCCTGTCTAGCAGGTAGGAATCTAGATGAAGCCAGCACTGGGGATGGGCCCCTGTCCCCCGATATCCTTCAGCCGTTCCTGCAACCCGCTGTCATGCTACAGCACTCGTTGCCCTTGCATATATGGATAGCCCTGTGCGAAAATGTCTGTTGGCGCCCCCCCAATGACCACCTCTGCCACGGATTCCCTCACTAGCACCCTTTAACAGTACCTCTCAAGTCTCAATACCCACAGCCTCTCAGATTCATTTAGTTTTATAGCACCACTCATACGAGTGTAAGGTGTCAGAGCACTTTATACCACACACACATTGCACAGAGACAATCATATGTGTGTATAGGAAATGTTACATCAGACAGTACTACAAGGTGTAGTGTAGGAGTGACATGTCATCGATACTGGTAGGCAATATAGTTAAAGTTCTTATTTAGGAAAGGCACATATTGATAATTTAAAACGCAACATCATTGTTAAGGTTTCTCTTTCATAATAAGAATTGTTTTCTACCGAAATGAACCCCTTTTCACAAGATTGGGATAATGAAAGACTGGGCAAAAAACCATATAGGTCTAACATATACCTTGCAGTTTGCATGCAGCTCTAGGGTGACAGTTAATAGCTCAATGTATTATATTAGGATTTTGACTTATAAACGACCAGTAACAAAAGGAGCTCTCTGTCAGAAGCAGTAACCCACTGACCTATTTACATTATATGCACTTCGTTATCTGCATGGTACACTTTCTTAACAGCAGGCATTTTATCCCTCTGCGCTACCTAAGGATGAGTCAAAATTTCCACTAGACAAGCCTCCGGTCTCTTTCCAGGAAGATGATTAATAACGGAACTTCTCTTGACATTTTAATTGACGTCTGAAAGTTGCTGGAGGCCACGAACGAGGCAGCAGGTGCTTTTAAAATGATGAAACACATTTTCAAAAATGACGCCCCCACCCCAAGTCAACGCCCGGTGCGGTCGCACCGATGGTACCGCCCTAGAGCCAGCCCTGCTCGAAAGTGCTGGGCCAGGTCTTCCATTTGACACTCCATGTCCAGTCATACGCTCCCATGATTCCCCCCTAGTGCCTGTCGAGATTCCCCCGATCCTTTACAGCTGAGGAATTATCTCCCTGGCATGATAAATCCATAGACACTATGAGTGATCTTTCTCAAGACCACCACATTTTAGGTTTCGCCTGCACAACGCTTGCATTGTGCTTGTGAAATCTCTTGTATTTAATATATCTTATAAGGAGGCTCTTATCAGGTCCCATTGACCAACTACTGTGTTCATCCGCTTTTGTGTGGAACTTTTTTTTTCTTACCTTTCCTTGGCTGCACGCACTTACGATACATCTTACTAAAGCTGTTCACACTGTTTAAGCACCATTCAATGTAAAGATAAAATCTCTTCCCACGGAAAAGGAGACAGCTTCTAATAGTATGCTGCAATGCTTGCTTTTTATTACTTAGTTGTGTAAAGCAGATGCTTTAGCCTTAGAACGTTTGTGGCATTTCCAATTTATGCCTCAGAACCTTTCTTTCCACTCTGTAGGCATTATGGGATTGATTTTTTCAACCTAATCTGTTTGGTCATTATGATCAAATTTTAAATGTTGTAATAAACATTGTGCATTAAAAATAAAGGAATTATACAAGAACTATGCTATATTTTACTACTAAACAGGCAGCCACAAGTACAGTTAACTTGCAGACAACGGGGTCATGATTTGAATGGTGCAGCAGGTGCAGCAGCACCGGGCCCAAAAAGTTGTCAGAACTCCTCTAAACACATAATATTGCTTTATTTGACTACTAAACAAGCAGTCAAAATTTCAGTTAAAGGGGACTTGATTTGAATGGTGCAGCAGGTGCAGTGGCACCAGGACCAAAAGTTCTAGGTACCCCACTAAACCCAGATTAATGTAAAAATTTTAAACTAAACAGTTGGTCCCAAGTGCAGTTACCTTGCAGACAACAGGGTCATGATTTGAATGGTGCAGCAGGAGCAGTGGCAACGGGCCCAAAAGTTGTCAGAACTCCTCTAAACATATAATATTGTCATATTTACTACTAAACAGGCAGTCACAAGTGCAGTTTTCTTGCAGGCAACAGGGTGCAGCAGGTGCAGTAGCACCAAGACCAAAAGATCTAGGCACCCTACTAAACACCTAACAATGCTATATTTTACTAATAAACAGCGAGACACAAATGCAGTTATCTTGCAAACAAGAGGCTCGTGATTTGAATGGTGCAACAGGTGCAGTGGCACCAGGCCAGAAACTTGTCATGATCGCCTCAACACACCTAATATTGCTATATTTTACTGCTATACATCATGACACAATTGCAGTTATCTTGCAGTTAAAAGGGGCTTGCGTTGATTGGTGCAGCGGGTGCAGTGACACTGGGGCAAAAGCTCTAGAGAACCCACTGAACAAGGAATATTGCTAAACTTTACTACTAAACAGGCAGTCAGAAGCGCAGTTACCTTGCAGACAACAGGGTCATGATTTGAATGGTGCAGCAGGTGCAGTGGCACCCGGCACAAAAGTTGTCAGAACTCCTCTAAACACTGAATATTGCTATATTTCACTACTAAATAGGCTGTCACAAGTACAGTCCTTGCAGGCACCTAATATTGCTATATTTTAAAACTAACATGCAGTCACAAGAGCAGTTATCTAGCTAGCACAAGGGTCACAATTTTAATAGTGCAGCAGTAGCACTGTGACCAAAATCTCCAGCCACCCCACTAAACTCTGATTATTGCTATATTTTACAACTAAACAGACAGTCACAAGTGCAGTTTTCTTGTAGGCAGCAGGGCCATTATTTGAATGGTGCAGCAGGTGAAGTAGCACTAGGCCCAAAAGTTTTCAGAACTCCTCTAAACATATAATATCATATAATATTGCTATATTTGACTTCTAAACAGGTAGTCACAATTGCAGTTACCTTGCAGTTAAAAGGGACTTGATTTGAATGGTGCAGCAGGTGCAGTGGCACTGGGGCCAAAACCTCTAGGGACCCCACTAATTCCAGATTATTGCTACATTTTACTACTAAACAAGAAGTCACAAGTGCATTTATCTCGCAGGCAATAGGGTTATGATTTGAATGGTGCAGCAGGTGCAGTAGCACAAGGACCAAAAGCTCTAGGCAGCCCACTAAACACCTAACAATGCTATATTTTAATAAGAAACAGCCAGACACAAATGCACTTATCTTGCAAACAAGAGGCTCGTCATTTAAATGGTGCAACAGGTGCAGTGGCACCAGGCCCGAAACTTGTCATGACCGCCTCGAAACACCAAATATTGCTATATTTTACTACTAAATAGGCTGTCAGAAGTGCAATTACCTTGCAGGCAACATGGTCATTGTTTGAATGGTGCAGCAGGCGCAGTGGCACCGGGCCCAAAAGTTATCAGAACTCCTCTTAAGACCTAATATTGCTATATTTTAAAACTAACAGGCAGTCACAAGAGCAGTTATCTAGCGATCGCTAGGGTCATGATTTCAATAGTGCAACAGGTGCAGTAGCACTGGGACCAAAATCTCCAGCCATCCCACTAAACCCCGATTATTGCTATATTTTACTACTAAATAGGCAGTCACAAGTGCAGTTATCTTGCAGGCAACATGGTCATTGTTTGAATGGTGCAGCAGGCGCAGTGGCACCGGGCCCTACAACTTATCAGAACTCCTCTAAACACCTAATATTGCTATATTTTATTCCTAAACAGGCAATCAGAAGTGTAGTTACCTTGCAGACAACAGGGTCATGATTTGAAAGGTGCAGTGGCACCGGTCCCAAAAGTTGTCAGAATTCCATACAAACACCGAATATTGCTGTATTTTACTACTATACAGGCAGTCATAATTGCAGTTACCTTGCAGCTGAAAGGGGCTTGATTTAAAGGGTGCGGCAGTTGCATTGAAGTCAAAATTTGTCAGAACTCCACTAAACAGCAAATATTTCTATGTTTACCTCTAAACAGGCAGTCACAAGTGCAGTTTTCTTGCAGACAACAGGGTAATTTTTTTTTTTTTAAACTTCTTTTTTATTAAACAGACGTCAGTGTTAGTATACAGCATTACAGCAAGAAATGGTTGAGAATACATATGTGAATTAACCAACAGTTCTAGTAGGACCCCCACCCGATATACCCCTAGTCTTCCACCCCCTCCCGTCATAGCAATCAGATGTCCCTCAGGCGTTCCTGTACACATCCCACTGGTGCCACGCTTTTTCCCATTTCTTGGGGCAGCCTCTACTCTCATATACTGTCTTCTCAGCTGTGCAGCACCAATCCATGTCCATCTTCCATCGTGCCACTGTCGGTGGTTGGTTGAGTAGCTCCCCAGGCCCCTGCAATGTTCCTCTTGGCCGCCATTGCAGCCACTAGCAGCCACATTTTTTATATTTAGGCCATGTCTGTTCCCCAGATGCATATAGTTCATGCCACCTGGCTTCCGCAGGAACTGCCTGTCCAATAACCTCAGACATTACCTTCCCCCAAAACCGCTGTATAATCGGGCATTCCCAAAGTATATGGAAGAAGGTTCCCCTCAGCTTACATCCCCTTTGACAATCCTCCGTGGGGGTGCGCCCCAATTTAAACATGAGTGTGCTAGTGGAGTAGGACCTATGCAGGATCCTCAGCTGAACGAACCGGAATCTTGCCCTAATCGTTACTTCTCTAGGGCTTTGCACAGCTTCCACCCAGTCTTCGTCCTCTAGCAAGCCCACATCAGACTCCCATGCCTCCCGTAGCTTTGTGAGGAGATCCGGGGAGTTATTGATAATCTTCCTATATGTGCAGGACTGTGCTTTTTCCGGTATTGGATCTAGTACGAATCTGTCCTCCAACGGGCTGTATTCAGGGATCTGCTCCCCCTCCTTGATGTGCCTGCGCAGTGCGTGTCTCAGTTGCAGGTACCTATACTGTTCTGTGTCTGCTAGTTGATACTCTTTTTGTAGTTCGGAGAAAGGGATTATGGCCTGTCTCCGCCATACATCACCCAGACGTGCTATGTCTATCAGTTTCCATTTACCGAAACCCTGCAGTCTGCCCACCTCTCGTAGCATATCACTATCCCACAGAGGGGTATGTTCTGTCAGTCTGTTAGCCCAGCCCAGGAATCTATTGGCTCTCGTCCACACATTTAGCACGATCTACGTATGTGGTGGCATGCATCCTTTTCGTTCTCGACCGTACAGTGCACCTAAGTAACCTCTAGCCCCCATCGCCCATTGGTCCACCCGGTATGCCGGGTCGCTTCTGTCCGTAAATACCCAGTCGTTGATTACCATTAGATGCTATGCCCAGTAGTATTTTTGAAGGTCCTGAATGGCCAAATCACCTTCATACACTCCTCTCTGTAGCTTAGCCAATGCGATCCTTGCGCCCCCTCCATCCCACAATAGTGCCCTCAGTTCACTGTCTACGTCTCTAAAGAATTTGTTGGGTATTGGACAAGGGGTGTTCTGTAAGATGTACGACAGTCTTGGTAGCGACATCATTTTGAAGAGAACCACTCTTCCCATAAGGGATATCGGCAGAGTCCTCCAGTGGGGACATCCCTCTTTAAACTTTCCAGCTGTGCCTGTAAATTCCCCGCCAGAAATCCCGTGTCTGTTTTGGCTATCTGTTTGCCCAGATATTTAAAGCTATCTTTAACCTGCAGTTTGGTTTCTGCACCGAGTATCGGTGGTGGTCCGTTTGATAACATGTACAGGAGTGACTTATCCCAGTTAATCTGGTATCCTGAGTACCCCTCAAATAACTTAAAAATCTGTAATAGCCGGTTCACTGTGAAACGTGGTCTCGTTGCGTACAGAAGAACATCGTCGGCATATAACGATATTCTCTCTTCCCATTGTTCCCCCCGTAGATAACCGAGATCCCCGGGTCCCCCCTCACCCATGCCGCAAGCGGTTCCAGTGCTAGTGCAAATAAAATTGGAGAAAGAGGGCACCCCTGTCTCGTTCCCTTATGAAGAGCAAAGGAGACGGACACCGAACCATTCACTCAAACCCTGGCCAAGGGATTTTTATATAGCAGCTTAATCCAGGATTGAAATTGGGGGCCAAACTCGAACCACTTCAGGACCTTGGACAGGTAGTGCCACTCTATACTGTAAAATGCCATGCGGGCATCAAGGGACAGTAATGCCGCCTCCACCCCAGGGTTAGTTCTTACTGGATGCATCACTCCATATAGTCATCTAAGATTGAGCCTAGTGCTTCGGCGGGGCATAAAACCAGATTGGTCTGGGTGTATCAACGTCGTGATTGGTTCTAGGAGGTGATTCACCAAGACCGTAGCCAGTATTTTAACCTCAATATTCAGCAAGGATATTGGCCGGTACGAACCGCACTGATCAGCTGGTTTGCCTGCCTTGGGAATTACAACAATGGTTGCCGTTCGCTGATCTGTTGGTAGACACCCCTTCTCTCTCGCTTCATTAAACATATCCAGTAGATATGGGGCCACTATACTCGCCATGCATTTAAAGAGCTCCACAGGCAAATCATTTGGTCCTGGTGCCTTCCCTGCCTGCAGATCTTGTTTGGCGCCTAATATTTCATCAGTCGTTATGTCCATCTCGATATTTTCTCCATCTTCCTCAGACAAAACCGGCAGTCTCATTTCCGCAAGCAGTTCGCTACAATCTGTCTCTGTCCTGACAGGACTGGACTCGCATATCTCCTCAGAATAATCTGCAAAAACCTGCGTCATGTCCTCCCCAGTAGTGTACGTGTTTCCGCGTTTGTGGCGTATTTCTGCCATCCAACTCCTCTCCCTGTCTCTCTTTTCTAACCAGGCAATCATTTTATTGGCTTTATCCCCTAGGTCATATACGCGTCTCTGCGTGGCCAGCGCTGCCGCTCTCGCAGAATTATTCGCCAGGTCTTGCAGTTCCTGCCTCTTGAGTTCTAAACCGTGCGCTAATTCCTGGTCAGTTCTCCCACCCTCCAAAAATCTTGCCTCCATCTCCATTACTGTCGCCTCCAGTCTGTCCCACTGCAGCCTTTTTTTTTGTTACTACCTCCTATGCAGGCCTGTACATGCCGCCTCATAACTGGTTTAAATGCTTCTCACAGAGTACAGGCTGCCTCAACCGTCCCCTCGTTTTCCTGGAAGTAGAGTTGTGCCCGCTCCCTGACTTTTTGAGTATTTTCCTTATTCTTAAAGAACCATGAATTCAGCCTGGGTGGTAGAGTGTGTGTCCATGTCGGTTCCCTCACCACTACCTCCACCGGATAGTGGTACGAGATACCCCGCAGAACAATTTGTGCGTTAGAAAACCACGCTTCCCCACCTCTGTGTGTCAGTATGTGGTCTAGCTGTGAGTAACTACAGTGGGCTGCTGAGTAGAAGGTGTACTGGCGAGTGCCTGGGTTATGCAACCGCCAGAGATCCGTGAGGCCCACAACTTCAACAAATGTGCTACGCGGCTCCACCCCTCTCTCTCTAGTTGATACGGTTTCCCTATCTAGCCCCGGGTCAATAGTAGAGTTCATGTCATTACCCAGCACCAGTAGTCCAGATGGAAGATCGACTAGCTGGGTCCCCAGCGCTGTGAACACCTCAGACCGCACAGCCGGTGGAATGTAACTTGAGACAATATTGATAGCCTGTCCTTCCTATTTCCCTGCAAGGGCCACCGACTTTCCCAGGGGATCGTGCCAGATCTTGTCTACTACTAATGGAAGACCCGCCTTGACCAGTATTCCCACTCCTCTTAATCTGGTTGTGTAATTAGCATGGGCGACCAGCTTGTATCCATATCTATCTAATGCTCGGTATCTATGGCCTTTTAGTTGTGTTTCCTGTAGTAACACAATGCCCGGGGAGTGTCGATGTAGGTATTGTAGCACTATATTGCATTTAATACGACTCCCCAGACCATTCACATTCCACGACATGATTTTTAGACTGGTAGCCCCTTGTTGCCCCTCCCGGTGCCTCCCTGTTGCGTTCTGTCCCTGTCCTTGAGTTGTCACCGTCCCATCAGACGCCATCCCTGTGTTGAAACTCTCATTGCATTTTTATCAAGTTGGATCAGCCTGCTACACTGACTTTGCAATTTTAAAGAACTAGTAATAAAACAATAAAAACATACTAAACATAACATTCCCCAAATAGAACTATCCCCCTCCCTGCTGCCCTGCTGGTGGGTATAGCAACTCCCACCACGCCAACTCACAGAGTGCCTGTCGCCCTGAAACGAGTAACTAAAATGGGGTGGTTGGTGCCGAGCTCTGGTAGCCCTCTTCCAGGGATCCCACCCCCTCCCCACAATAGGATGCTTATTTAATCCTGTAGCAACACTGATGATGTAGAACTGTGCCGAGTGTCTCTATATTAGAGAGTTTGTGTTCTTACCTCCTTCCCCCTCCCCCACCCGTCACCGATGCAACACGACCTGATCTTCACAGTCCTTGACATGACATCACGACTAAGTCTCATTTTCCAGACCCTCCTTCCCTCTTGAGCTAAGCAGCGTTCCGTTTTCTCTCATTCAGTGTTCTCCCCCGTCGTCCTTTGCTGTTCTCGCCGTCTCCCGCGTTGAGAGTTTGAACCTACATTGCGCCATCCCTCCAGCCACTCCCCGGCCTCCACTGGGGAGCTGAAGAACCACGTTTTCCCTTCGGCCTCGACTCTCAACTTTGCCGGAAACATCATAGAGTACCTGAGTTCTTAGGCCCGTAGTTCCTTTTTCCACAGTTTCAAATGCACGCCTTTGCCCTTGTTCATTTTGAAGTCGGGGAAAAATCGAATCACAGCATTTTCATGGTGCAGGTCCCCATATTGACGTGCCGTCTGTAGGATGACATCCCTATCCCGGAAATGTAGAATCCTGGTTTGGGTCTAGGGATGGGCGCCATATGTGCGCGTTCAATAGTAAAATAGTTGGAGAGACGCTTCAGTTTTAGATGGTTCAGGATCAAATCCTCCAGAAAGAGGTCAACACTGGGTACCTCCATACCTTCCGGCACCCCCACCACTCTTATACTGTTCCTGTGTGCCCGCCCTTCTTGGTCCTCCAGCTTAGCTGCCATGGCGTCCTGCTGTTTCGTGAGGGCCTGAACCCGTTCTTCCAAACTCTTTGTGCTAGTCTCTTTTTCGGTAGCAGCTAATTTATCCGACATTTTCTTAGGTCTGCTCTCAGGAGTTTAACATCCACTGTTACAGCATCTATTTTGGGTTCGATCATACCCTTAAGGTCTGCAATGCAGCTGTGATCGCGTTCAATGAGGGTTCCGTCTGTTCATCCGGGTGGTGACCCTGGGATGACGCATCCTGGATCGGTACTGCATATTTGTCCATTTTGTTTGCCTGCGCCCCTGCTTATCCTTTAGGCTTCATTTGGGTGGTTACCTCGGGATCTTGACACCAGTATGGGTTTTTTTTTAAGGCTCCAACTCCCCACCTCGTTCTCTGTTGTAGGAACTGTGGTCCCACTTCCTCTTTGTCTGGGGAACCCATGTCCGGGTTCAACACATGTGGTCACTTTATTAGCCGCCCTGATCCGCGCATCATTCACCCACACACTGTAGGTGCGATTACCCACTTTGGGTCGTACCTCGCCTGATGATGTCCCTTCAGGTCGTGTTTCCTGCGATCTGGGTGGGCTGCTTACTATGTGTCCAGTTCCGTCAGGATCCTCTTGCTCCTCGCCTCTCTTCGCACCCCCCCGGTCAGGAGTGACCACGTGCCCGCTGTCTTGCTGCCTCATAGTTCTCTGGCCCGCCTGGGTGGCCTCTGTTACACGCATCCGGGTTGATGCGACGACGTTTCCCGGACCCTATCTGGTCTTCGTGTTCACGCTATTTACCTTCGGGTATCAATGTGGTTTCTCCCTTAAACATGGGACCACCTGCTCTTTACTTGGTCATGTTTGGCCCCACGTACCTTGCCGCTTGCTTGACAGGACGGGTCTGGCACCTACAGTTCCCACTGTGGTGGCAGCACAGGATATGGCGACGGGGTAGGGCCGATCCCAACACTACGGGTTATGCTCGAGGCCGCCACACACTGTTTGCGCTCCTCTAGCAGCCTCCGTGGCCTCGCCCTCCTCGCCAATGGCCCACGGAGATCAAGCAATGCCTCACCGGTGTGTCCGACTGCGCCCCCTTCCTCTGGATTGTTCTAGTGAGCATACGATCCCTCACCGGCCATCACTATTCACCACCATGGGGTGCCGTCTGGCACTGCAGGCTCCCAATGCACACGTTCGCTGGGCCATCGATCCAACTGTGCGTCGGCCCCCCTGGGTGAAGGGCGAGAGGAGGAGCCGGGCCCTGTCCTCTGCTACTAAGCCTTCCTATCCCCCGCTCTGTTCGTTGGGTTCCCACTCTGGTGTGGCGCTTCCCCATCGGGGGTGACCACTCGCTCTTCTCGCTTCTGCCTCCGGCCACGTACAGTGGTGCAGCGCCGTCTCACCAGTTCTTTCCGGCCCGGCTCCTTAGCTCCGGCCGCGCCCAGTTCTCTCCTTGCCGCGCAGTGGCCTCCGATCTACCTCGCGGGCCGGGGTCTCTCCAACGCCGCCACTCATCCAATTTCGGCAACGGACTCAAGCCCTCAGCTCTCCGATTTAACATGCAGGCATTTTCGTTGCTACTTGGTCGGCTGGATATGCGGATATTACGGGTTTCGGGACCCGATAGCTGGAGCTCCTCTAAGTCACCGCCATTACCATCAGCTCCGAAGCCACGCCCCCAACAGGGTCATTATTTGAATGGTGCAGCAGGTGTAGTAGCACCAGGCCCAAAATTTGTCAGAACTCCTTTTAACACCTAATACTGCTATATTTTAAAACTAACAGGCAGTCACCAGGCGCGGCCGTGGTAGGAGTGCCGGTCGGGCGGTGACGTGGGGCGGGGGAGGGGCAGGGTGGGGGGTAGTAAACTACGGATTAAGGCCGAATACAGGTAAGTGAACATTTAAATAAATAAAACGAATTTCGTTGTGAGCGCTGCATCGCCAAATGCGATGCAGCGCGCGCAACGAAATTCGTTTTATTTATTTAAATGTTCACTTACCTGTTTTCGGCCTTAATCCGTAGTTTACTACCCCCCACCCTGCCCCTCCCCCGCCCCACATCACCGCCCGACCGGCACTGCTACCACGGGCCGCGCCTGGCAGTCACAAGAACAGTTGTGTAACGAGTGCTAGGGTCATGAGTTCAAGAGTGCAGCAGGTGCAGTAGCACTAGGACCAAAATCTTCAGGCACCTCACTAAACTCCGATTATTGCTATATTTTACAATTAAACAGGCAGTCACAAGTGCAGTTATCTTGTAGGCAACAGGGTCATTATTTGATGAATGGTGCAGCGACACCGGGCCCCAAAACTTATCAGAACTCCTCTAAACACATAATATTGCTATATTGTATTCCTAAACAGGCAAACACAAGTGCAGTTACTTTGCAGGCAACAGGTTCATGATTTAAAAGGTGCAGCATGTGCAGTAGTACCAGGCCCAAAAATTGGCAGAACTCCTCTAAACATATATTATCAAATAATATTGCTATATTTGACTACTAAACAGGCCGTCACAATTGGAGTTACCTTGCCGTTAAAAGGGACTTGATTTCAATGGTGCAACAGGTGCAGTGGCACTGGGGCAAAAAGCTCTAGGGAACCACTAAACCCAGATTATTGCTAAATTTTACTACTAAACAAGACAGTCACAAGTGCATTTATCTCACAGGCAATAGGGTCAGGATTTGAATGGTCTAGCAGGTGCAGTAGCACCAAGACCAAAAGCTGTAGGCACCCCACTAAACACCTAAAATTGCTATATTTTACTACTAAACAGCCAGTCAAAAAATGCAGTTATCTTGCACACCACAGGCTCGTGATTTGAATGATGCAACAGGTGCAGTGACACAAGGCCCAATATTTGTCATGATATCCTCGAAACACCTAATACAGCTACATTTTACTGCTATACATGCAGACACAATTACAGTTATCTTGCCATTAAAAGGGGCTTGCTTTGAGGGATCAAAGCAAGCCCCTTTTAATTGCAAGATATATTATAAACCTCATATAGTACTTCTATTGGAAACGCATTTAGCGTATAAGGATCGAGGCCTTCTTAACCAACTGGGCTTTCAAAATATAATATACACTTCACAGAATGTGTCAATAAGGGGCACTGCTATCTTGGTTTCTAAGACACTGGATTGTCAAGTTTATAAGGTATTAGCGGATCAAAGGGGGAGGTGGGCCCTGGCTCAAATTGAGATTAATAGTGTGAAATGTGTGTTTTGTGTACTTTATGGTCCTAACGTTGATGATCCGGCTTTATTTGACTATATTTGCTTGAAATTAGTGGGATGGCAGGTGGCGCTTGTTGTAATGGGAGATTTTAATTGTGTCATTAATTCTGTCATTAATTGTGTCATTAATTATGGGATAGATTCTACTAGCCGGCCGCTTACTCCTAGGATGGCGAAGGTGAGAGCTTCCATTGTAGAATTAGGACGATTGCATTCGCTACAAGATGCGTGGCGCTCTTTATTTCCAACAATACCGGGTTACACTTATTACTCCATACCGCATCAGCAATATTCTAGGATTGACATGGCTTGGATTTCAGATAGCATTTTGTTGGGTTCAGACATCGAGGTGTGTCCTCGGATTACATCCGATCATAATCCCATATTACTATCTTTTTCGGCAAACCTTGGGCCTAAAACATCCGCCCTTTTTCTTTTCCGCGTTATCTGTTTACGGACTCTGAATGTCTGGCTTTTATTTCTAAAAAACTATCGAAATATTTGGAAGATAATCTAGGGTCCGCTTCTCCCTGTGTGGTATGGGATGCAATGAAAGCATATATTCGCGGAGTTACCCAGCAGTTTGTTTGGCAACAGAATAGAGAACGAGAGAAGCTAGCTAAGGAAGCCTATCAAAGGCTCACAGCTAGCGAGCTCCAGCATGCTGAGGCTGTCCGACAGGGGGGCGGTAGATCAGGACTCTTTGTATGACTCCTTAGTGGAGGACAGGGTGGCGATAAATAGGGTTTTAAAAGAGAAGGTAGCGGCTTGTTTCATTAAGCACAAGACATTACAATATGAGTATGGAGATCGAATAGGGAAGGTACTAGCCCACCAGCTTATGGGCAACCGTCTTAAGACGATGATTAAAGTTATCAAGGGCGAGGGGGGTACATTATATAGACACCCTCAGGATATTGCGGATCAATTTTCTATTTTCTATCAGCAATTATACTCTCCAGACCCAGCACAAGTTCTGACTGGTATGCAGAGCTATCTGGAAGGGAACAACTTCCCGGCTTTGACGGAAGAAGATTCGCTCTTATTAGAGCAGGAAATCACTGTGGAGGAGATCGAGGAAGCAATAGGGGGGGCTCCCGTTGGGGAAGGCGACTGGGGAGGACGCTTTCCCGGCTGAGTTTTATAAGAGCTGTAAAAGTGTGTTGGCTCCGGTGCTTAGAGAGGTAATTATGCAAATTGGGGTAACTGGTCGAGTTCCAAACTCATGGAATATTGCCAACATAATATTTTTTTTTTTTTAAAAGGATAAAGCACCTGAGGTACGGGCTTCTTATCGCCCAATTTCTTTAATAAATGCAGATGCCAAGGTGTTTGCTAAGATACTGGCCGCCCGGTTAGCTCCAATGATGGCCGGCCTGGTTTCTCCCCAGCAGCATGGACTTATACAAGGGAGAGATACCACTGCCCATGTCAACACAGCAGTGGCGGCTTTTGATGCTGCTGGGAAGTTAAAAACCAACCTGGGCATGGTTCTATTGGATGCAGAAAAAGCATTTGACCGGGTGGCTTGGGAATATCTTTGGGCAACACTTACTGCATTTGAGGTCAGGGAGAAATTCCTGAAATGGGTGCAAGCTATGTATCACAGCCCTATGGCTAGATTACTTTACTCTAATATTCAAACTGCTCCTTTTTTTATTCGCTGTACCACAAGACAGGGCTGTCCCCTCTCTCCCCTTCTTTTTGCTCTTTATATAGAGCCATTTATTAGGGCATTTCTGACCAATGTCATGATACGTCTGTTGAACATTGAGCAACGCTCGCTGAAACTCACTGCGTGCGCGGATGACATCGCTATTTTTTTCAGCTGAGCCAAAATTGGCAATAGAGGGTATAAACATGGAAGCTAAGAAGTTTGGCCTTTTTTCAGGCTACAAATTAAACATTAACAAAACGCAAGTGCTTCTTAACTTCCAGCCGGAACTCCCGGTGGAAGGGGTATGCCCGACTGCTATGTATTTAGGGGTACGTATCTCGCCTAAAGTCGAACTTATTCATTCATTAAATTATGATCCTCTTTTAGTTGTTATTACAAAGCAACTGAAATTGTGGCACAAGCTTCCAATCAGTATTTTGGGTAGATGCAACATCATTAAGATGAAGATACTACCTACATTTTTGTACTTACTTAGGTCGATCCCGTTGCGAATTCCTAATTTGTTTTTTAGTAAATTGGATGGGGTTTTGAGTAGTTTTATTTGAGGCTATAAGAAATCAAGACGTGCTATTGGTCTAATGAAGCTTCCGTACAACCAGGGAGGTTTAGAACTCCCTGATTTTAAATTGTATTTTTGGGCTGCGCAGTCTCTTGAACCCAGATAAAGCAGATTTTTGGCATTGGCTTGTTCTTGGCCCAGAGAGTCAGATGTTTTTATATCGAATCAATAACCCTAACTACTTTAAACGTGTACTCTTCAAGACCATTAGAGACTGTGTTTATATATGGCAGGGCATCAAGGCTAGATCTTCTCTATCTCTTATACATGATAAGCTTCCTCTTTGGGGTAACCCGATGCTGCCTGGGATATTTCAAGACCCTACGGGCCTGCAATGGACAAAGTATGGTGTGTACTATCTCGGGTAACTGTATGACTGTAATGGTTTTAAATCATTCGAGAACCTACAGCTTACTTTTGATATCTCTCAGCGGATATTTTTTAAATATATTCAGGTTAGGGATTATCTTGTTAGACATTTAGCTATCCGGAGTGTTTCAGGCTCAGAGGTGTGGGAGTGCTTGTGTGCTCAGAAGCGGCAGGCCGCCATCAGTAGGATGTATCGATCTCTCTGTCAGCTTAGATTAGATGGCTGTGAAAAATTAGCGTCAAGATGGAGCGAGACCTTAGGGATAAATATTACTATAGGAGAGGTGAAGATTGCTTTTGGTACTATAGCACGCTCTGTACATTCGGTTAATCTACGATTGCAACAATTTCGGACAATCTGTGCACTCTATCATACCCCTGAGAGGATTGCTAGATGGTCCCAAGGTGGGTTCAGATGGGGGGTGTTTACGGAGGGGCGCGCTGTAAATGCCCCAAGTGTGGGCTATATGCAGCTGATATGATTCATATGTTTGTTACGTGCCCAGCTCTAAGTCTTTTTTGGGAGAAGAAATTATTTGTTATTAAACTCCGACTTAGGGTCGAATATACATTTACGATAGCTGAAAAGATGCTCGGCTATAAGGAGGGTAGCGGTCAGCATAGATCTATAACTGCAATTATGTTAGTTGCTGCCCGGCTGGCGATCGCTAGAGCCTGGATCTCTCCCAAACCTCCCACTGTGACGGAATGGTGGTCAATTGTTATGGAAATTGGCGAAAGAGTGAAGGCTTTAGCTAAAGCAAGGGGTATCCATGCTTTGCAAAAATTTGGTTCTATATGGGGTTGCTTAAATGACTCATAGGCCAATTTTCTGATGGGATTAGTATGGGTTTCTTATTTTTGTTGTTTTAGTGTCTCTTGATTTTCAGATAACTTTTTTGCATATGCATATCTACCGATATTCTATTTTCTTGCTACCACCTCTGCATATTCTCCTCCTTCTCTTTCTTTTTTCTCATTTATATTGTACTATTGTGGATCAGAATTTTCTGTTTTGAATGTATTTCTTTTTGACAATAAATTTTTTTTTTTTTAAAAAGGGGCTTGCTTTGATTGGTGCAGTGGGTGCAGTGGCACCGGGGCCAAAAGCTCTAGAGACCCCACTGAAAAAGAAATATTGCTAAACTTTACTACTAAACAGGCAGTCACAAGTGCAGTTACCTTGCAGACAACAGGGTCATGATTTGAATGGTGAAGCAGGTGCAGTGGCACCGGGCCCAAAAGTTGTCAGAACTCCTCTAAATACCTAATATTGCTGTATTATACTACTATAGAGGGAGTCATAATTGCAGTTACCTTGCAATTGAAGGATGCTTGATTTAAAATGGTGCAGCAGGTACAGTGGCACTGAAGCCAAAAGCTGTCATAACTACAATAAACACCAAATATTGCAATATTTTATTAGTAAACAGGCAGTCACAAGTGCAGTTACCTTACAGGCAACAGGGTCATGATTTCAGTGGTGCTGCAGGTGCAGTGGCTGCGGGTCCAAAGCTCTAGGAAACCGTCTAAACACCAAATATTGCAATATTTTATTACTAAACAGGCAGTCACAATTGCAGTTACCTTGCGGGCAGCACGGTCATGATTTGAATGGCGCAGCAGGTGCACTGGCACCGGGCCCAAAAGTTGTCAGAACTCCTCTAAGTACCTATTATTGCTATATTTAACTAATATACAGGCAGTCACAATTACAGTTACCTTGCAGGCAGCAGGGCCATGATTTGAATGGTGCAGCAGGTGCAGTAGCACCAGGCTCAAAAATTGTCAGAACTCCTCTAAACATTTAATATCATATATTATTGCTATATTTGACTTCTAAACAGGTAGTCACAATTGCAGTTACCTTTCAGTTAAAAGGGACTTTTTTTTAATGGTGCAGCAGGTGCAGTGGCACTGGGGCCAAAAGCACTAGGGACCTCACTAAACACAGATTATTGATACATTTTACTACTAAACAAGACAGTCACAAGTGCATTTATCTAGCAGGCAACAGGAAAATTATTTGAATGGTGCAGCAGGTGCAGTAGCACCAGAACCAAACGCTCTACACGCCCCATTAAACACCTAATAATGCTATATTTTACCACTAAATAGCAGTCACAAATGCAGTTATCTTGCACACAACAGGCTTGTGATTTGAATGGTGCAACCGGTGCAGTGGCACCAGGCCCGAAATTTGTCATGACCACCTCGAAACACCTAATATTGCACTACTATACATGATGACACAATTGCAGTTATCTTTCAGTTAAAAGGAGCTTGCTTTGATTGGTGCAGCAGGTGCAGTGGCACCGGGTCCGAAAGCTCTAGAGACCCCACTGAACAAGGAATATTGCTAAACTTTACTTCTAAACATGCAGTCACAATTGCAGTTACCTTGCAGGCACCAGCGTCATGATGTGAATGGTGCAGCAGGTGCAGTGGCAGAGGGTTCAAAAGTTGTCAGAACTCCATACAAACAGCGAATATTGCTATATTTTAGTACTATACAGGCAGTCATAATTGCAGTTACCTTGCAGATGAAAGGGGCCTGATTTAAATGGTGCAACAGGTGCAGTTGCATTGAAGCCAAAAGTTGTCAGAACTCCACTAAACACCAAATATTGCTATATTTACTACTAAACGGGCAGTCACAAGTACAGTTTCTTGCAGGCAACAGGGTCAAGATTTGAAAGGTGCAGGACGTGCAGTAGCACCAGGCCCAAAAGTTGTCAGAACTCCTCTAAACATATAATATCATATAACATTGCTATATTTGACTACTAAACAGGCAGTAACAATTGCAGTTACCTTTCAATTAAAAGGGAATTTTTTTGAATGGTGCAGCAGGTGTAGTGTCACTGGGGCCAAAAGCACTAGGGACCCCACTAAACCCAGATTATTGATCAATTTTACCACGAAACAAGACAGTCACAAGTGCATTTATCTAGCAGGCAATACGAAAATGATTTGAATGGTGCAGCAGGCGCAGTAGCACCAGAACAAAAAAGCTCTAGCCGCCCCCCTAAACACCTAATACTTCTATATTTTACTACTAAATAGTCAGTCACAAATGCAGTTATCTTGCACACTACAGGCTCGGGATTTGAATGGTGCAACAGGAGCAGGGGCACCGGGCCCGAAACTTGTCATGACTGCCTCGAAACACCTAATATTGCACTGCTATACATAATGACACAATTGCAGTTATCTTTCAGTTAACCCCTTCGGTGCTCATGACGGAATGGTTCCGTCATGAGCATCAGTGCTCCTGTGCTCATGACGGAACCATTCCGTCATTAGGACAGCGGCACTAAATCCCTCTGCTGCAAAGAGCCTGGCGATTTCCATTTGTTTTTTTGGGGCCTCGGGAGGTGGGGAAGAGCTTCCCCAACCTCCCGAGGCCCTTTGATGATTTTTAATGTAATGACGATCTCGCGCATGGCACGCTATCGTCATTACTTTGAAACAAAACTGAAATGTAGTTTCAGTTTCAATGTTTCGGTGCTCGTGGGGCTACCTCAGCCCCCCGAGCACCGAAACACTTGGGAGAGGTATCGTTGGGAAGGGGAGAATATCCCCTTTCAAATGGTACCCTTCCCTAGTGGATGCCTGCTTGGGATCACCCCAGGAGGGCGATCCCCACGCAGGGATCCACCCACTAGCCACCAGGGAGGGGGGAGTGGCCCCTTGGACAAGCACCTTTGCTCCCCCCATTAAATTTTGCCAGACAGCCTAGTAGCCCCAATCTGCCCCCCCCCCGGGGGCACGAAAGGATGCTAGACGCCAGAGATTTTTTTAAAAGGCCAGCGGTGGGTGCTGCCTAGAATGGGCATGCCAAAGCCCCACCCTATCCCCCCCCCCAAAGAAGGCATAAGACTTTCTGCCCCCCTCCCAGGAGGCAGATGGGGGAAATAGCCCCTGATCTGCCCCGGCAAGGGGCAGAAAGCCCACTAGGCCCCAGGGATTTGTTTTTATATGTACATAGGGGTGGGGGCTGCCCAGAATGGGCAGGCCAATGCATCTACCCCCCAAAAAAATGCTACAGTCTATCTGTCCCCCCTAGGAGGCAGATGGGGCAATGGCCCCTTATTTGCTCCTTCGGGGGGGGCAGAAAGCCCACTAGGCACCAGGGATTTATATTTTTCCAAAGTTCGGAAGGGGACTGCCCACATTGGGCATGCCAATGCCCCTATCCCCCCACAAAAAATGCCACAGTCTTTCTGCCCCCCAGAGGAGGCAGATGTGGGAAGTAGCCCCTGATCTGCCCCCGGGTGGGCAGAAAGCCCACAAGGCACCAAGGATTTTTTTTTATATACGTAGGGGTAGGGGCTGACCAGAATGGGCATGCCAATGCCCCCACCCCAAAAAAATGCTACAGTCTTTCTGCTCCACCCTGCGAGGTAGATAAGGCAATACTTCCTTATCTGCCCCCGGGGGCAGAAAGCCACCTAGCCCTAGGCACCAGTTAATTTTCCCCCCAAAGTTTGGGGTGGGGGCTGGCCACAATGGGCATGCCAATGCCCCCACCCCCAAAATATTACTACAGTCTTTCTGCCCCCCCCCCCCCAGAGGCATATGGGGGCAATAGCTCCTTATCTGCCCCCTCGGGGCAGAAAGACCACTAGGCACCAGGGGTAAAAATAAAATTCAAAATTCAGGGGTGGGGGCTGCCCAGAATGGGTATGACAATGCCCGTACCCACCAAAAAAAGATGCCACAGTATTTCTGCCCCCCCCAGGGGGCAGATAGGGGCAGTAGCCCCTGATATGCCCCCCGGGGGGGGGGGGGGCAGAGAGCCCACAAGGCGCCAGCGATTATGCTGACTTTTTTATACGTAGGGGTGGGGGCTGCCCAGAATGGGCATCCCAATGTCCCCACCCACCCAAACAAAATAGCCACAGTCTTTCTGCCCTCACCGGGGCGGAAGAAAGCCGACTAGGCACAGACTTTTTTTCTGAATCTGCCTACCTGTGGATTTTGGGTCCTAGCGCAGCTGGCACACAAAGAAACCTAGCAAGCCTATACATTTTTTAAAACTAGTCACCCTGGGGAATACAGGATATGGTGACTTGTGTGGCTCTCACTCGGTTCTGTTACCCATAATCCCTTGCAAACCTCAAACTTTGTAAAAAAAACAACATTTTCCTCACATTTCTGTGATGGAAAGTTCTGGAATCTGCCCAGATTTACAAACCTGCACCCACCCTGCATTCCCCAAAGTCTTCCAATAAAAATGATACCTGACTTGTTTGGGTAGGCATAGTGCCCGCGACAGGAAATGGCCCAAACCGCAACGTGGACACACCGCATTTTTACAGTGAAAACTGACCCTTTGTTTGCAAAGTGACTAGCAGTAGATTTTGAACCATAGCTCTGCGGGCACCTAGGGAAGCCTAGCAAAACTATACATTTTTGAAAAATAGATATCCAGGGGAATTCAGGATGGGGTGACTTGTCTGGCTCTCAACAGGTTCTGTTACCCAGAATTCCTTGCAAACGTCAAACTTTGTAAAAAAAAAACAAAAAAACATTTTCCTCATATTTCTATGAATGAAAGTTCTGGCATCTGCGTAGATCTACAAAATTCCACACACGCCGCATTCCCCAAAGTCTTTCGATAAAAATGATACCTCACTTGTGTGGGAAGGCCTATTGCCCGCGACAGTAAATGGCCCAAAACGCAACGTGGACACACCACATTTTTACAGTAAAAACTGACCCTTTCTTGGCAAAGTGCCTAGCTGTAGATTTTGAACCCTAGCTCTGCCGGTACCTAGGGAAACCTAGCAAACCTATACATTTTTGAAAACTAGACAAGCAGGGGAATCCAGGATAGGGTGGCTGGTGTGGCTCTCACCAATTTCTCTCACCCAGAATCCCTTGCAAACCTCAAGTTGCTAAACTTTGCTACTAAACAGGCAGTCACAAGTGTAGTTACATTTTCAGACAACAGGGTCATGATTTAAATGGTGCAGCAGGTGCAGTGGCACCGGGTCCAAAAGTTGCCAGAACTGCTCTAAACACTGAATATTTCTATATTTTACTACTATACGGACAATCATAATTGCAGTTACCTTGCAGTTAAAATGGTGCAGCAAGTGTAGAGGAGCTGAAGCCAAAAGTTGTCATAACTCCACTAAACACCAAATATTGCTATATTTTACTACTAAATAGGCTGTCACAAATGCAGTTACCTTGCAGGCAACAGGGTAATTGTTTGAATGGTGCAGCAGGAGCAGTGGCACCTAGCCCAGAACTCCTCTTAAGACCTGATATTGCTATATTTTAAAACTAATAGGCAGTCACAAGAGCAGTTATCTAGCAATCACTAGGGTCATGATTTCAATAGTGCAGCAGGTGCAGTAGCACTGGGACCAAAATCTCCAGCCATCCCACTAAACCCCGATTATTGCTATATCTTACAACTAAATAGGCAGTCACAAGTGCAGTTATCTTGTAGGCAACATGGTAATTATTTGAATGGTGCAGCAGGTGCAGAGGACTGGGCCCCAAAACATATCAGATCCCCACCGGGTGACCACGTGCTCTTCTCGCTTCTGCCTCTGGCCACGCACAGTGGTGCAGTGCCGTCTCACCAGTTTTTTCCGGCCCGGCTCCTTAGCTCCGGCCGCGCGAGTTCTCTCCTTGCCGCGCAGAGGCCTCCGATCTACCTCGCGGGCCGGGGTCTCTCCAACGCCGCCACTCATCCAATTTCGGCAACGGACTCAAGACCTCAGCTCTCCGATTTAACATGCAGGCATTTTCGCTGCTACTTGGTCGGCTGGATATGCCGATACTATGGGTTTCGGGACCTGAGAGCTGGAGCTCCTCTAAGACGCCGCCATTACCATCAGCTCCGAAGCCACGCCCCCAACAGGGTCATTATTTGAATGGTGCAGCAGGTGTAGTAGCACCAGGCCCAAAATTTATCAGAACTCCTTTTAACACCTAATATTGCTATATTTTAAAACTAACAGGCAGTCACAAGAACAGTTGTGTAACGAGTGCTAGGGTCATGAGTTCAATAGTGCAGCAGGTGAAGTAGCACTGGGACCAAAATCTTCAGGCACCCCACTAAACTCCGATTATTGCTATATTTTACAATTAAACAGGCAGTCACAAGTGCAGTTATCTTGTAGGCAACAGGGTCATTATTTGAATGGTGCAGCAGGTGCAGTGACACCGGGCCCCAAAACGTATCAGAACTCCTCTAAACACCTAATATTGCTATAATGTATTCCTAAACAGGCAAACGCAAGTGCAGTTACTTTGCAGGCAACAGGTTCATGATTAAAAAGGTGCAGCAGTTGCAGTAGTATCAGGCCCAAAAATTGTCAGAACTCGTCTAAACATATATTATCAAACAATATTGCGATACTTGACTACTAAACAGGCCGTCACAATTGCAGTTACCTTGCCGTTAAAAGGTACTTGATTTCAATGGTGCAACAGGTGCAGTGGCACTGGGGCAAAAAGCTCTAGGGACCCCACTAAACCCAGATTATTGCTAAATTTTACTACTAAATAAGACAGTCACAAGTGCATTTATCTCGCAGGCAATAGGGTCAGGATTTGAATGGTCTAGCAGGTGCAGTAGCACCAAGACCAAAAGCTGTAGGCACCCCACTAAACACCTAATATTGCTATATTTTACTACTAAACAGCCAGTCACAAATGCAGTTATCTTGCACACCACAGGCTCGTGATTTGAATGATGCAACAGGTGCAGTGACACAAGGCCCAATATTTGTCATGATATCCTCGGCCTAAAACATCCCGCCCTTTTTCTTTTCCGCGTTATCTGGTTACGTGCTCTGAATATCTGGCTTTTATTTCTAAAAAACTATCGGAATATTTGGAAGATAATCTAGGGTCCGCTTCTCCCTGTGTGGTATGGGATGCAATGAAAGCATATATTCGCGGAGTTACCCAGCAGTTTGTTTGGCAACAGAATAGAGAACGAGAGAAGCTAGCTAAGGAAGCCTATCAAAGGCTCACAGCTAGCGAGCTCCAGCATGCTGAGGCTGTCCGACAGGGGGCGGTAGATCAGGACTCTTTGTATGCCTCCTTAGTGGAGGACAGGGTGGCGATAAAAAGGGTTTTAAAAGAGAAGGTAGCGGCTAGTTTCATTAAGCACAAGACATTACAATATGAGTATGGAGATCAAATAGGGAAGGTACTAGCCCGCCTGCTTATGGACAACCGTCTTAAGACGATGATTAAAGTTATCAAGGGTGAGGGGAGTACATTATATAGACGCCCCGAGGATATTGCGGATCAATTTTCTATTTTCTATCAGCAATTATACTCTCCAGACCCAGCACATGATCTGACTGGTATGCAGAGCTATCTGGAAGGGAACAACCTCCCGGCTTTGACGGAAGAAGATTCGCTCTTATTAGAGCAGGAAATCACTGTGGAGGAGATCGAGGAAGCAATAGGGGGGCTCCTGTTGGGGAAGGTGACTGGGGAGGACGCTATTCCGGCTGAGTTTTATAAGAGCTGTAAAAGTGTGTTGGCTCCGGTGCTTAGAGAGGTAATTATGCAAATTGGGGTAACTGGTCGAGTTCCAAACTCATGGAATATTGCCAACATAATTTTTTTTTTTTTAAAAAGGATAAAGCACCTGAGGTATAGGCTTCTTATCGCCCAATTTCTTTAATAAATGCAGATGCCAAGGTGTTTGCTAAGATACTGGCCACCCGGTTAGCTCCAATGATGGCCGGCCTGGTTTCTCCCCAGCAGCATGGACTTATACAAGGGAGAGATACCACTGGCCATGTCAACACGGCAGTGGCGTCTTTTGATGCTGCGGGGAAGTTAAAAACCAACCTGGGTATGGTTCTATTGGATGCAGAAAAAGCATTTGACCGGGTGGCTTGGGAATATCTTTGGGCAACACTTACTGCATTTGGGGTCAGGGAGAAATTCCTGAAATGGGTTCAAGCTATGTATCACAGCCCTATGGCTAGATTACTTTACTCTAATATTCAAACTGCTCCTTTTTTTATTCGCTGTGCCACAAGACAGGGCTGTCCCTTCTCTCCCCTTCTTTTTGCTCTTTATATAGAGCCATTTATTAGGGCCCTTCTGGCCAATGTCATGATACGCCCGCTGAACATTGAGCAACGCTCGCTGAAACTCACTGTGTACGCGGATGACATCGCTATTTTTTTCAGCTGAGACAAAATTGGCAATAGAGGGTATAAACATGGAAGCTAAGAAGTTTGGCCTTTTTTCAGGCTACAAATTAAACATTAACAAAACGCAAGTGCTTCTTAACTTCCAGCCGGAACTCCCGGTGGATGGGGTATGCCCGACTGCTATGTATTTAGGGGTACGTATCTCGCCTAAAGTCGAACTTATTCATTCATGAAATTATGATCCTCTTTTAGTTGTTATTACAAAGCAACTGAAATTGTGGCACAAGCTTCCAATCAGTATTTTGGGTAGATGCAACATCATTAAGATGAAGATACTACCTACATTTTTGTACTTATTTAGGTCGATCCCGTTGCGAATTCCAAATTTGTTTTTTAGTAAATTGGATGGGGTTTTGAGTAGTTTTATTTGAGGCTATAAGAAATCAAGACGTGCTGTTGGTCTAATGAAGCTTCCGTACAACCAGGGAGGTTTAGAACTCCCTGATTTTAAATTGTATTTTTGGGCTGCATTTGTTGGTCGTCTGCACAGTCTCTTGAACCCAGATAAAGCGGATTTTTGGCATTGGCTTGTTCTTGGCCCAGAGAGTCAGGTGTTTTTATATCGAATCAATGACCCTAACTACTTTAAACGTGTACTCTTCAAGACCATTAGAGACTGTGTTTATATATGGCAGGGCATCAAGGCTAGATCTTCTCTATCTCTTATACATGATAAGCTTCCTCTTTGGGGTAACCCGATGCTGCCTGGGATATTTCAAGACCCTACGGGCCTGCAATGGACAAAGTATGGTGTGTACTATCTCGGGCAACTGTATGACTGTAACGGTTTTAAATCATTCGAGAACCTACAGCTTACTTTTGATATCTCTCAGCGGATGTTTTTTAAATATATTCAGGTTAGGGATTATCTTGTTAGACATTTAGCTATCCGGAGTGCTTCAGGCTCAGAGGTGTGGGAGTGCTTGTGTGCTCAGAACCGGCAGGCCGCCATCAGTAGGATGTATTGATCTCTCTGTCAGCTTAGATTAGATGGCTGTGAAAAATTAGCGTCAAGATGGAGCGAGACCTTAGGGATAAATATTACTATAGGAGAGGTGAAGACTGCTTTTGATACTATAGCACGCTCTGTACATTCGGTTAATCTACGATTGCAACAATTTCGGACAATCTGTGCACTCTATCATACCCCTGAGAGGATTGCTAGATGGTCCCAAGGTGGGGTCAGATGGGGGGGTTTACGGAGGGGCGCGCTGTAAATGCCCCAAGTATGGACTATATGCAGCTGATATGATTCATATGTTTGTTACGTGCCCAGCTCTAAGTCTTTTTTGGGAGACGATATTATTTGTTATTAAACTCCGACTTGGGGTCGAATATACATTTACGATAGCTGAGAAGATGCTCGGCTATAAGGAGGGTAGCGGTCGGCATAGATCTGTAACTGCAATTATGTTAGTTGCTGCCAGGCTGGCGATCGCTAGAGCCTGGATCTCTCCCAAACCTCCCACTGTGACGGAATGGTGGTCAATTGTTATGGAAATTGGCGAATGAGAGAAGGCTTTAGCTAAAGCAAGGGGTATCCATGCTTTGCAAAAATTTGGTTCTATATGGGGTTGTCATAACTCCACTAAACACCAAATATTGCTATATTTTATTACTAAATAGGCTGTCACAAATGCAGATACCTTGCAGGCAACAGGGTCATTGTTTGAATGGTGCAGCAGGAGCAGTGGCACCTAGCCCAGAACTCCTCTTAAGACCTAATATTGCTATATTTTAAAACTAATAGGCAGTCACAGGCGCAGTTATCTAGCGATCACTAGGGTCAGGATTTCAATAGCGCAGCAGGTGCAGTAGCACTGGGACCAAAATCTCCAGCCATCCCACTAAACCCTATTATTGCTATATCTTACAACTAAATAGGCAGTCACAAGTGCAGTTATCTTGTAGGCAACAGGGTAATTATTTAAATGGTGCAGCAGGTGCAGAGGACCGGGCCCCAAAACATATCAGATCTCCTCTAAACACCTAATATTGCTATATTTTATTACTGAAAAGGCAATCACAAGTGCAGCTACCTTGCAGACAACAAGGTCATGATTTGAAAGGTGCAGCACGTGCAGTAGCACCAGGCCCAAAAGTTGTCAGAACTCCTCTAAACATATATTATCATATAATATTGCTATATTAGACTACTAAACAGGCAGTCACAATTGCTGTTACCTTGCCGTTAAAAGGGACTTGATTTGAATAGTACAGCAGGTGCGGTGGCACCGGGCCCCAAAACTTATCAGAACTCCTCTAAACACTTAACATTACTAGATTTTTGTTCCTAAACAGGCAATCACAAGTGCAATTACCTTGCAGACAACAGGGTCATGATTTGAAAGGTGCAGTAGAACCAGTCCCAAAAGTACTAAACAGGACATCACAATTGCAGTTCCCTTGCCGTTAAAAGGGACTTGATTTGAATGGTGCAGCTGTTGCAGTGGCACTGTGGCCAAAAGAACTAGGGACCCCACTAAGCCTAGATTATTGATACATTTTACTACTAAACAAGACAGTCACAAGTGCATTTATCTAGCAACCAATAGGAAAATGATTTGAATGGTGCAGCAGGTGCAGTAGCACCAGAACCAAAAGCTCTAGCCGCCCCTCTAAACACCTAATAATGCTATATTTTACTACTAAATAGCCAGTCACAAATGCAGTTATCTTGCACACAACAGGCTTGTGATTTGAATGGTGCAGCAGGTGCAGTGGCACAGGGTTCAAAAGTTGTCAGAACTCCATACAAACACCGAATATTGATATATTTTACTATTATACAGGCAGTCATAATTACAGGTACCTTGCAGCTGAAAGGGGTTTGATTTAAATGGTGCAACAGGTGCAGTTGCATTGAAGCCAAAAGTTGTCACAACTCCTCTAAACACCAAATATTGCTATATTTACTACTAAACAGGCAGTCACAAGTACAGTTTCCTTGCAGGCAACTGATTTTAAAGGTGCAGCACGTGCAGTAGCACCATGCCCAAAATTTGTCACAACTCCACGAAACATATAATATAATATTGCTATATTTGACTACTAAACAGGCACTCACAATTGCAGTTACCTTTCAGTTGAAAGGGACTTTTTTTGAATGGTGCAGCAGGTGCAGTGGCACTGGGGCCAAAAGCACTAGGGACTCCACTAAACCCAGATTATTGATAAATGTTACTACTAAACAAGACAGTCACAAATGCAGTTCTCTTGCACACAACAGGCTCATGATTTGAATGGTGCAGCAGATGAAGTAGCACCGGGCCCAAAAAGTTGTCAGAACTCCTCTGAACACTTAATATTGCTATATTTTAACACTAACAGGCAGTCACAAGAGCAGTTATCTAGCGAGCGCTAGGCTCATGATTTCAATAGTGCAGCAGGTGCAGTAGCACTGGGACCAAAATCTCCAGGCACCCCACTAAACTCCGATTATTGCTATATTTTACAACTAAACAGGCAGTCACAAGTGCATTTATCTCGCAGGTAATAGTGTTATGATTTCAATGGCGCAGCAGGTGCAATAGCACCAAGATCAAAAGCTCTAGGCACCCCACTGAACACCTAATATTGGTATATTTTGCTACTAAACAGCCAGTCACAAATGCAGTTATCCTGCACACAACAGGCTCGTGATTTGAATGGTGCAACAGGTGCAGTGGTACTAGGCCCGAAATTTGTCAATTTGCTATACATGCAGACACAATTGCAGTTAGCTAGCAGTTAAAAGGAAATGGAAACTGAAAATTGAAATTGAATTTATTGCACAGTTAATTAAAACCTTCACAAACGTGCAGCTCATGTCGTATTTTCAAAGCAACAGATTGAACAAAATGTGAGTCACCGTTAAAAACAAGTTAAAAATTAAATAAAATAAAGCTCCTGTACTCCCAGGGGAGTTGACTAAAGCCTTCGATAGAAAAAGTGCAGGCAGTCTGTTTTTCATAGTCATAAGCTTAGCGGCATAGCAGAAAGAGATATCCTCATTAGTCCGATGCTTGACAAGAGGGTAGATGAAGCAGCAAAGGACAAAGTGCTAGGGCATTGCAAGGGAAAGTGCAAAGTGCAGGACAACATTTTAGCCTCTACAGGGATTGTAATGATTATCATGCGTGTTCCACATGGCATTCATTTTTAAACAGACAATGGGTTTCCTATGGGCATAAGCTTGGCAACAGAGCGGGAGAAACTGTCCTCATTAGTCGAATACTTAGCAGCAGAGTAGATAAAGTAACAGAAAACAAAGTGCCAGGGTGTGCAAGGAAAAGTGCAAAGTGCAAGAACAGCATTTTATCCTCTGCAAAGATTCTGATAAATGTCATAAATGTTCCGTCTAACATAGAACAGAAAAAAAGTGCTACGTGCAAGACAGCAGAGGGTTGACCCACTGTTGCGTCGGATGTTAGTCCTAGTCTACATCAAGCTGTCTTCCTTTATCGAGTGCATAGTTGCATAAGATCTTGCTGTAAAGTAAAGCAAATGCATTCATTTAAAAATCGTTAAATGCTTGGGAGAGACTAATTGTTTTGGATAAAAATAGCTTCTATGGAGCAATCAATCCAGAGTGGATGGTTTTATCGAGTACAGTGCTACAGTCCCACAGCATACAGCTCCAAGCCCAGTTTGGTGGGCCGTTAGAGCAGGGGGCGGCCACCCTCTCAGCCACTCGAGAATGATTGATCCATTTATGAAAGTGCATGGTATACAGATGTTTAGCTATACTAAAGTTCTCAGTAAGGTGGCAGTGCAGTCAGCGTCTTGTGCAGAGGGGATCAGGGTACCAAGTTCCGCTCGGCTGCATTACCATCTACTAACTGGTTGGCTTGTCTTTTAATACTTTCTGCGGTAGTTAGGAATTTTACCAAGCGGCAGCTTAATTGGACATCCTCGCCGGAAAAGCTTGCTAACACCGCTTGTATGCAGGTCCGAATATGTTTCTTGTTGAAGAGTGGTCTAAGAAGGGTCCGACGTTCCCGTATTAGAATCCTGCATCCAGGGCCGGACTAGGAACCATAACCGGCCCTGGCAAAGTGCTCGGCTGGCCCCCCCCGGGGGTTGGGGGTGCGGCCGAGCACTTTGCCAGGGCCGGTTTCGGCCGATTTTGTTACAGGGGCCGATATTGCAGCTATGCTGCAAAAACGGACCGGTAACAAAAACGGCCCCCCAGGGGCCCAAAACCAGCCTCCACCCTGGTGGCCCACCGGGGAAACGCCCGGTGCCCGCTACGGCCAGTCCGGCCCTGCCTGCATCTAGTAAGCAGGTGCACTATGTCCTCCTCTCCCTCCCCGCAGAGTCGGCAGATTGCTGGCTTCGGAGGGCATAGCCACGGCAGCATATGGTATGCGGATAGTAATATGCCTAGGCGGAGTTTCAAGAACTTCTCTTTGATGGTTCTAGAGAAGCTAGTATGGAGATAAGCTTGGGGTGACGCTTTGATGTAGGACTGTATGTTGAACCAGCCATGAGCGCGATTTGTCAGAGTAGCTTTGTCCTGTATGAGTGATTCTTTTTCAACCGTGTTGTTTACTATTTTTTTAAGCTCGCGAAGGTCTCTGATAGCTCCCAAAGGTGCTGTACCCCAGGTTGATCAAGTGAGCTGTCTAAGTAGCGTCTGGCTGGGCATGCCTCCTTGGCTTGCAGTTCTTTCCACAAGTAGGCATTTAGCGAATCTGGCAGCTCCCTTTTGATTTTATATCAGCTTTTGGTGAATGCTCCTTTACAGGCGAGCTCTTGTCTTTGTATCCCGAACTCCAGCCTCAATTGTGCGGGGGATGTATATCCTGGTAACCCATAAATCATTTGGATTGCTCTTGCTATGGTGCGATCCAGTGTTACAGCGTCTCTCCCTCTCATGGCTTCACTTCCGTAAGTGATAGATGGTATAAGTTTCGCGTGGATCACTCTAGTTAAGGGAAGTAAATTTGGGCCAGAGATATTATTTTTTAGGTTTCTTAATGCCACAGCAGTTATTATTCCCCTTTTTTTGGCCTCGCGTTGTGCTATGTGTTTCCCTTGGTTATCGATGATAACTCCCAGATATTTATAATTTTGTACGGCTTCCAGTTTGCATGATGCCAGATGCCAGTGGTGATTTGACTTTATTTTGCGGATGTTCACACTCATGATTTTAGTTTTTTTCTTGGTTGATGCTGAGTTTGTTCTCCTCCGAGTATCGAGATGTAATATCGAGCAGGCGCTGTAGACCTACAAGTGTCTGGCTAATAAACACCAAGTCGTCCACATAGAGTAAGTTAGATAACTGTAGGCCCCCTAGCTTAGGAGCATGTGATTTCCTTCCATTGAGAGTGGCTAATAGTCTCGCCATAAAAAGATTAAAAGGTATTGGGGCAAGCACGCAGCCTTCTTTCAGTCCGGGGGTTGTTGGGATCTTCTTTGTTAGGTGCTCTCCTGCACCCAGTTTTACTTGCACACAGGTGTTGCTGTGTAAAAGGATTAACTGTTTTAGAAGTAGCGATGAAATGTTCAGCCTTTTTAGTTTTTGCCACAGTAAGTTTCTGTCTATGTGGTCGAACGCTGAGCTGTAGTCAATAAAACACAAATACAGGGGCTGTTTTGTAGCAAGTGCAGTATCTATCAGTAATGAGAGGATTGAGATGTTGGTGATAGTCCCCATATTCTTGCAGAAGACTGGTTTAGCGGGATTGCTGAAATTTCTGTGGCCCAGGATGTTAGTTCTTGTAGGAGAAATCCTGCATAATATTTGGCTTCATTATTCAATAAAGCTCGGTAGCTTTTTGGGTTATTCCTATTGCCTTTTTTGTAAATGGCTGAAATGATCAAGCCCCTCCATGAAGATGGTATTGTCGATGTTTGCAGGATTGTTTCGTAAGTTGGTTTTAGTACTGAGCCCCAGTATTCCGGGTCTTGTTTGAACAATATAGGCGGGATCCCATTTGTCCTGGAGCTCCCTCGTGCCTACCTTTGGAAATTCTTTTACAAATTTGTGTGGTCGTGATCCAGTATTATATTGGAATCAATTTGAGATGTTGATACTTCCAATTCGGGCGAGAGGTTGTTTATACAGGGTTGGGTTTCTCGGTCTTTGTTGAAATGGGTTTGAAGGAAGATTGTCCTTGCCTCTTCTGTTACGTGCGAGTTGATGTCTTGGTTCAACGGATTGGCAAGAGTGTTGACCTTTTGCCAAAATTGCGAGCTGTTATTATTTTTGATGTCATGCAAAGGTTTAGCCCAGAGAGCCTCGCCAGCTTCTTTTTAGAGGCGCCAGGTTAGTTTCTTGCGATTAGCTTTCAATTGCCTCAATTCTTGCAAGGCCGTGGGGTCTAGTCTGCCTTTCTTCAATCTCCGAAGCGCGTGGTTTATCAAAGCCTTGAGCTTTTTCAGTTGTGTATTATTTCCAATGTTGGAATAGGGGCGTTTGTTTTGAGGGTAAACTGATCTCTTGTTTAGATAGTTTCCCTGTTTTTACCCCATATTTATTTGCTAGGTTTTTTGTAAACGCCTCCCAGCTTCCTATTCTATCAGGCTCTGCAGCTTGTGCTTCTTCAAGAAGTTGCTTTGTGAAGGAGAGGAGGCCTTCTGGGTTATCTGTTTTGCATTTTATTCTTTTCTCATTAGCTGTATATTCCAAGCAATGTGCGTTTGCTGACAATGATTGGGGAGTAGATGATACTTCTATTGTAATTTCCTGTTGTAGATGATCGCTGTAGTCTGAGGTTCCGATATGGTAGTCCATCACTTTTGGGAACATACAGCGGGAGGTAAATGTATAATCTATTGTTGTACTTGCTACTGCATTATGGAATGTTGCTGTCTGTGGTCGGTCTCCTGGGAATCTTCCATTTAGAGCTCGAAAGCCCAGCTGCTCTAAAGTTGCTAGAAGCTTCTCATCTATTTTCATGTGTCTTCCACCTGAGTTGTTAGCTTGTATTGCTGCATCCCATACGAATGGGTCCTCCTCCGTGTGGATGTCTTCAGCTGTGTTCCTGAACATGTTTAAGTTGAAGTCCCCAGAGCTGTTTGTTTGCTCTTCCGTTAGAATTTTCACTAGTTTCTCCTTCAGCTGCTGGCTGCCTTTAATTTTGTTGCGCGGGTGTAAGTAGAGGTTTATAAGTATTATCTGCTCATTTTTATCCACCCCCTGTAAGGTGATTCTAAGCGCTTGCATGGCATTTGGGGGTGCTAAATTGTGTGTCATTGGCTCCATTGCGTAAATACTCCTTATAGAGCTGTATGTGACTAGGTCTCCCTCACTATGGCCAAATTTGGCGCTCTTTATAGCTGGTAGGAAGTGCAAGTTCAATCCGTGTAGTGCTGATGGTGATTCACACCAAGTTTCTTGGAGTGAGACTATATAAACATTTTGGAGGTAAGATTGCAGTTCTGGGTCCAGAGTCTTATCTCCCATGCCGTTGATGTTCCAGGAGCAAAGTTTCATGGTTTTTTTTGTTTTAGGTGCGGTGAGCTTAGTATGTCACGGATTTTGACTTTTAGGGGGATATTCACAAGAACGTGCGCTAAACATCTCCAAAAAATGTTAACGCAACTTTACACATCGCAGTCTATCACGGGAAAATAACCCCGTGTTAACCTGGAATTCACAACACGGCGGTACCATGCGATAGTCTCCCGAAAACGTAGCCAATGTCCGCGATACAACCACCGCGACGGAGTCAAAAACACAAACCCCAACACCAAAAAACGTGCGATGAGCCCATTCGCGATGAGGAAATCAGCGATAAGCAGCGTCAGGCCTGCCATACACACACGGCAGGCGAGAAAATCACTACAAAAGGAGAAAAAACACACAAACACAAAATGACCAACACCGAAGCACCATGGAGGCAGCCGGAGCAGGCGCAGAGGACGAGCGCAACCCCACAAGCACCCCGGACGACCAGCCCAGGACCTCGGTGACAGGGAAGGGCAAGGACAAGAAGAAGAGGAAGACGAAGTTTAGTTCGCAGGAGAATAGGATCCTGGTCACGGAGGTGATAGAACACCATCAACAACTGTTCGTCGCCTCCAATGTGTCATTGGGCACCAAAAATGGATTATGGCGGTCCATCGTGGACAAGGTGAATGCCGTCGGAGAGCACAAGAGGTCAATGGACGAGGTCAAGAGGCAATGGATTGACATCAAGGGCAAGACCAAGGAGAAACTCGAAGGCAACCAGAAGGCAGCAATGCAGACTGGAGGTGGGAGCCCAGCACCACAGCTGGAGCTGGATGACATGGAGGAGCTGGTGTTGACAGTCATCAGTGTGGAGACCGTGGCAGGAGTTGGGGGACCGGACACTGCTCGATATGACACAACACCACAGCAACAGGGTGAGTAACCACCAGGTACTGGGAGTGCGGGGGGAGATGGCCACAATGGCACACATGCACAATCAAGCAGAGCACAGTGCACACCCACCATGACTCTGGATCATGGCCCTGATCTACAGACTGTCACAATGTACATTGCCATGCTGTCTGAATGTGAACATGTACCATGCGGCTACATACATGTGGACACATTGTAACACAGCATCTCCCCTTCACATTGCAGGGGCACCGTCAATGCCACCTGCAGAGCAGTCCCAGCCACTCTTCACTGATGACGAGGAGGACACTACCAGCATCGACACCCAAGCCCTCCAAGACATCATGGAACTCATCTGCCACTCACCTCCAGGACCAGGGCAGCCCAGCTGCATCGAGGAGACCCCACCCACTCCACAAACCACCGAGCAGGAGGCACCCACAACCCCGGCTGTCTCTCAAGACCCCCCCGAACAACACATGGCCTTCCAACGCCATGTGTTGGAGGGCCAGAGGGAGATGGCTGAGCAGGTGCAGGTGGGGTTCGACCTCATGGCTACCAAACTGGACGCCATCCATGGGTGTCTGAGTCCCATCAGGGACCACCTCCAGTCCCTAACCGACACCCACACGCCACTCCATGGTCTCCGATGAGCCCTGGCTGACATCGCTGGAGTCATGACTCGGAGACAAGAACACCTGTCCGCTCAGAGTGGCTCCAGCGATCTCAGACATGAGATGGCACACATGCAGAGGCTCATGGAGGACATGGTGCAGATGGAGGCGGAAAGGATGGCAGCCACCGCTGCACATCAGCGAAATGTAGCTGGGATCTACCAAGCCCTGCATGTCCTCATCATGGCATTGCTGCCAGAAGGCGTGGCGCGGATGAATGCTGCTGCCCCTACACCATCCACATCTCCGCCCCCTGGTGTCAGTGCCTCACAGTGCGGCAGACGTTTCCACTCCGGCACCTGATGTGTCACTGCCACACAGTGCTGCAGCCGGAACAGCACCACCCACAGGTGGGGCAGGGCACACATCCGAGGACGTGGCTGGATTTGGAATCAGAAGGAGGCACTAGCATTCATTTCCGCCACCTGGCCTGTTGCTCCTTGGTGCCACACATGGCTCCATGATCTTCCACTGACCCCCGATACACTCTGTGGTACTCACCTTGGACCGCGACATGGACTTCCATATCCTGTTTGGTGACCAATGACACGGCGACCAGACTGCCGACTGTACTCTTCCTCATCCTCTGTACTTGTCTTTCCCCGATGGACTCTGGCTGGCCCTCCACGGGCCCATATTGTGAAGTGGGGTTGGCATGGCCCTGTACTGCTCCAGCTGCTAAACTCCACTGGATGTGCAATAAACATTCAGGAACGCACTGCTGTGTCATGTCTTTCATCATTCAAGTATGAATGTGTGGATGTATGTAGGGTCAGTGATTCCCCCTAACGTCAATGATGCTCATCTAGTGGGATTCCAGTCACAGTGTGCTACGTTGCCGATTGCGTTGAGCGTGCCGTAGACACTACAACAGGGACACACGCATTAGTCACTTCCTTCCCAGAGCCCCTGAGTCATTGCTGCAAGCCCTGCGCTGGACCGGCGTACGCCAGGACAGACTACTCCGCTTACGCTCCGAGGGGGGCCACATAACCACATGTCACAGGTTGACACGCTAGTGGTCTGCAGGTCGCTGGTCTAGTTGTCAGCATGTCGCGGCCACTCCCTGAGGGCAGGTTTGCACACACACCGCACCCATCCGGAGCAGGCGTCACAGGCCATGTGACCCCGAGTATATGAGGGGCCGGCAACGTCACATTCCCCACTGCCGGAGGTGACTGGATGACGGACGTACCATGGGGCTCAATCATAAAGGGCCCATGAGTTGTTGCGCACAGGGTTAGTGGCACCCGAAGCCTTGCAGCCGTCACGGGCCTACCACCACGTGGCGCTGACTGGGGTTGCACAGGGTTAGTGGCACCGAAATTGCTGAGCGGGTGTGCAGCCTGCGATGATGACGTGTGCAGTGATGTGGTCTCTGCCATTGATGCCTCAGGACTCAGCGCCATGTGTGGGACCTGCTGGGCCACGGTACGGGTCCGCATGATGTGGAGCACGCCATGGTGGCGGGACCGGGGTCTGGAGCTTGCATGGGCACGTGGTGTGCCCACTGGTGGACACACCATTGGTGGTAGGTGAGCAGTGGGGCCCGGGTGCGCAAGGGCGGACAGCCAGCGCTGGCTGGCGGGAGGGGGTAGGGTGCGGCTGCATGTGTGCGCAGGGTCGGACAGGCGTTGTTGCCGTGTGCTGTGGGATGGACTCTGCCATGATTGACTCTTGCCTCGATTACAGATAGCAGACCTGGTGGCTTGCAGTGTATACCGGCATGTGGTTGGAGACACACCGGTGGCAGCAGGTGAGCAGTGGTGCCTGGGTGGGCAGTGTCCCTCCTTCTCTCTCTCTCTCTCTCTCTCTCTCTCTTCATTTCTCTCTCTCTCTCTCTCTCTCTCTCTTCTTTCCTTTCCTTCTCTCTCTCTCTCTCCCTTCCTTTCCTTCTCTCTCTCTCTCCCTCTCTTCATTTCTCTCTCTCCCTTCCTTTCCTTCTCTCTCTCTCTCTCCCTTACTTTCCTTCTCTCTCTCTCTCCCTTTCTTTCATTCTCTGTTTCTCTGTGTCTTGCTCCTTTGATGTGCGCATGGCACACGTTCTGATTTTGTGCTTTATTTTCCAGGCTGTGACATCATGATTGTCCCGCACGGGCCCGACAGGAGTCTTCCGCATTGGTGTTTTGTGTTCTATTCAATAAAGTTTTTGGTTGTTACTTCAATGATGAGTGACTGTTTCTCGATCTTCTGACCACACGTGTGTTTCTGTTTGTCATTGTGCGACGTCATGCGCTTTTTGTGGCTCTTGTGTCGTGCACGGTATGTGTTTGTCCGGGGGGGGGGGGCCTGGGAGTAGTGGCGGTGGGTGTTGTGGCCCTCTTGGGTCTCCGTGCTGCTTGGTCATTGTCTCCATGGCATCTGTGGGTCTTCAGATGTGGCTCTGGCCTGGGCTCCCTTTCATACTGCAGGTAGTCGTCCTGCTTAACACCAGCAGAAGGCAGGTGTTAAATCCCGGCTGCTACCGCGGCTTATCGCCTGTTTTTGGTGCATCGCAGATCTGGCAGTTCGTTGTGAAAGTGGTGTAGTGGTGTTTTGGTGTGCTTTTGCACGGGAACGCCTACTTTGCATCTCATTAGAGTTAGTTGGTGGTGTCACCCGTGGAGGTAAATGTTGAGGCAGTTATCGCAGGAATACTTGAGTTGTCTGCAGTTTGCAACAGCTTGTGAATGGGGTGTTAAATCTATCACCACATTTGTTGCGTTAAGTTGGCGATAACTCGGAGATAAATCCTTGTGAATATGCCCCAAGTGTTTATGGTCCTAGATAACCAACTCCACTCTTGTGGAACTGTACTTTTGGTTGTATTTGTCCTGTTAGTCTGCTGCACTCTGAGATCTTTGCTCTCGGGACCTTTGCTGCGGGCTCCATGCAGAACTGAGTATGAACGTGTGCTCGGTTGGGCCTGCCCAAGTTCTTTTTGGTTTTCTGTGTTGGCAGTTAGGGTCTCCGGGTATCATGGTTTGGTAAAGGGCCGTAGCTTAATGCCCCAGGCATTGAATTTAATATGTTCTTTTAGAACTTTATCGGCTAGGCCTGGTGTGGCCCAAACTGTTTTAGTTGCTTCCACTCCCGGTTGGTCTGGAGACTTAACAAATTCAATTGACTCCAGGTTGTTGGTTTTTAGGTTCTTCAAGCTGCTGATGGACCTTAGTAGGCGTAAGATGTTTCCCCTATTTAATATGTCAACCTGTCCCTTTGATTTGTACTCGGGATGGAACACAATTGTTGTAGAGCCCAGATGTGCTGTTTGCTCGGTTGATGTGCTCTGTTTAGCTATTAATTTATCAGCTGACTCAGTGGATTCACTTGATGTTGTTATTGCCGGACCGTGTGGGCACTTTTCACATGCCGGATCTGTCTCAGTACGAGGGCCTGGGGTCAGCATCACCACTTGTAGATATGTTACGGGAAATGCTTTCTTTTGCTTCTGTCCCCTCTTTCTGAGTCAGGCATTCTAATGACTCTTGGTTGGGTTCTATCGCATCACCCACCTGCGTTGAGGTGCCTCATGGGTCTTCCTTTGGATCTTTTCCAGAACCATGGCTCTTGCCCCTGCAGGGTGATATAGTCTGTGTTAGTTTTTGTTTTCGCCTCTTCCTCCTCTGTTTCCTCCGCTGTTTGGAGGATTGCACCCTAGTTGTCGAGACAAATTTTTCAGGGGATTTGCTTTTGAGTACTGTATTGCTCTTTGAGTATGTTGGGGATCTTTGACTTATTAGGTTATTTGAGTCTATTCTTGTCGGGTCCACGGCCTCCTCAAGCGGCCTTTCTTCTGATGTCAGATCCGAAGTAGACTGGGTCAGATCCTGAGTTGTTAAGTTTGTTACTTGTTGCTCGACATTTCTCATAGGGGCTGATCTTTTCGCTGGTTTGTGGGTCACAGCTTCTCTTATGTCAGAAAGGAGATTGTCCATTACTGTTGGTAGGGTTGCCAGCTTGTCTACGATTGTTACGCAGGTGCAGCTGGCCTGTGTAAATTGTGTCTCCAATTGTGATCAAGTTGTTGAGATCTGCCAGTTTGTCGTCGATGTTTGCGACGAAGATTGAGGGCGAATTGAGGGCTGACAGTTGGATATCCATCTTGTTGGATTGGTATTGCATGGCATTTATGGACATTTGCATTGTGTGCAGCAGTGTGGTCCAAATGTCTTCTTTTTCCTGCAGTCACAAGTGCAGTTTTCTTGCAGGCAACAGGGTCAATATTTGAATGGTGCAGCAGGTGCAGTAGCAACAGGCCCAAAATTTGTCAAAACTCCTTTTAACACCTAATACTGCTATATTTCAAAACTAACAGGCAGTCACAAGAACAGTTGTCTAGCAAGCGCTAAGGTCATGATTTCAATAGTGCAGCAGGTGCAGTAGCACTGGGACCAAAATCTTCAGGCACCCCACTAAACTCTGATTATTTCTATATTTTACAACTAAACAGGGAGTCACAAGTGCTGTTATCTTGTAGGCAACAGGGTCATTATTTGAATGGTACAGCAGGTGGAGTGGCACCGGGCCCTACAACTTATCAGAACTGCTCTAAACACCTAATATTGCTATATTTTATTCCTAAACAGGCAATCAGAAGTGTAGTTACCTTGCGGACAACAGGTTCATGATTGGAAAGATGCAGCAGGTGCAGTAGCACGAGGCCCAAAAGTTGTCAGAACTCCTCTAAACATAGATGATCAAATAATATTGCTATATTTGACTACTAAACAGGCAGTCACAATTGCATTTACCTTGCCATTAAAAGGGACTTGATTTCAATGGTGCAACAGATGCATTGGCACTGGGGCCAAAAGCTCTAGGGACCCCACTAAACCCAGATTATTGCTAAACTTTACTACTAAACAAGACAGTCACAGGTGCATTTATCTCGCAGGCAATAGGATCATGATTTGAATGGTCTAGCAGGTGCAGTAGCACCAAGACCAAAAGCTGTAGGCACCCCATATTGCTATATTTTACTACTAAACAACCAGTCATAAATGCAGTTATCTTGCACTCAACAGGCTCGTGATTTGAATGGTGCAACAGGTGCAGTGGCACAAGGCCCAAAATGTGTTCTGACATCCACGAAACACCTAATACAGCTATATTTTACTGCTATACAACATGAGACAATTGCAGTTATCTTGCAATTAAAAGGGGCTTGCTTTGATTGGTGCAGTGGTTGCAGTGGCACCGGGGCCAAAAGCTCTAGAGACCCCACTGAACAAGGAATATTGCTAAACTTTACCCGCGGTCTGAGGCCTGCTCTCTCCCCAGCAGCTGTGCTATGCTGTGCCCCGCCTCGGAACCCCCCCATGTAGGGTTCGAGCCCGCTCTGCTCCACATGTGCATGTATTCATTGCTTGTGCTTGTGTGCCCATTTTGTCGCATTTGTCCGCCCCACTTGTGCCGGTATTCACTGTTGCATTTTTCTGCTCCACTTGTGCCTGTATTCATTGCTTGTGTCTTAGTCCTTCTCTCTGTGCCCATTTTGTAGCAATGTTCTGTGATTGTGCCTGTCCATGTTGTTGTGCTGTTGGTTCCCCCCGTTTCCCGCCGCCTCTGACCCCATGACCCTGCCCCCCTCCCGCCTCCCAGCTGCACGTCCCTCCTCCCTCCCCTACTTAATGGCGGCCGCTGCGGGGGGTGCAAGCAAGACCTCTGACCTTCTGTCTGAGGCCTGCTCTCTCCCCAGAGCTCCGCTGTGCTATGCTCCGCCTCGGAACACACCCAGGTAGGGTTCAAGTCCGCTCTGCCCCACTTGTGCATGTATTCGTTGCTTGTGCTTGTGTGCCCATTTTGTCGCATTTGTCCGCCCCACTTGTGCCGGTATTCACTGTTGCATTTTTACACTTCAGTTGTACCTGTATTCATTGCTTGTGTCTTAGTCCTTCTCTCTGTGCCCATTTTGTAACATTGTTCTGTTCGTGTGCCCGTCCGTGTTGTTGTGCTGTTGGTTGCCCCGTTTCCCGCTGCTGCCGCCTCTGACCCCGTGACCCCACCCCCTCCCGCCTACCAGCTGCACGTCCCTCCCCCCTCCCCTACTTAATGGCGGCCGCTGCGGGGGAGCGCGAGCAAGACCTCTGACCCTCAGTCGGAGGCCTGCTCTCTCCCCAGCAGCTCCGCTGTGCTGTGCTCCGCCTCGGAACCCACCCAGGTAGGGTTCGAGTCCGCTCTGCTCCACTTTTGCCTGTATTCATTGCATGTGCTTGTGTGCCCATTTTGTCGCATTTGTCCACCCCACTTGTGCCGGTATTCACTGTTGCATTTTTCCGCTTCACTTGTGCCTGTATTCATTGCTTGTGTTTGTGTCTTAGTCCTTCTCTCTGTGCCCATTTTGTAGCATTGTTCTGTGATTGTGCCCGTCCGTGTTGTTGTGCTGTTGGTTCTCCCCGTTTCCCGCCGCCTCTGACCCCGTGACCCTGCCCCCCTCCCAGCTGCACGTCCCTCCCCCTCCCCTACGCGCGCAGCGGGTGTGCAGCTGGCGCACCAAAGGCATGCCCATCTGCTCCCGTCCGCGACCCGACCGCGGCCAGCGCCAGGAACCCTGGATCGCCAGCGTCCCCCACTACAACTCCGCCGCTCTCCACGCACTCAACCCCGGAAGGTACAACGACTGCCATAGATCCACACCGAACACCACCCATGGCCAGTTCTCCTGTCGACACTGCCGACGATCCTTCACCATCAACATCACCCCCACTACTGCTGAAGCGTCGCCGGACGCCCGTACCACCAAAGCCCTAATAGGCATCCTCCTCAACGTGCGCTCCCTACACAGACACGCCGTAGAGATCTGGGACCTGCTCGACACCCTCTCACCCGACGTCGCTTTCTTCACAGAAACCTGAACCAATGCCACCTCCGGCCCCGACATTGCCACCGCCATCCCCGATGGATAGAAGATCCAGAGAAAGGACCATCCCCACTGCCTAGGCGGAGGACTCGTCCTCGGACCCTCCACCCCCACCTGGGACAACACCTGGTGGTCCGCCGCCCTCGGGAGCCCACCCACCCCTACAGACCACGCACAGAACCTCGGCATCATCCTTGACTCCTCCTTCACCATGACCCGCCAGATCAACTCCGTTGCCTCCACCAGTTTCAACTGCCTCCGCATCCTCCACAAGACCTTCAAATGGATCCCTCCGAATGCAGAAAGACCGTCACCCACGCACTCATCACCAGCAAACTGGAATACGGCAACAACAGAAAGCTCCTTCACAAGCTCCAAACCATCCAGAACTCCGCAGCCAGACTGGAACACATGACCCAACACCTACAAGACCTCCACTGGCTCCCCATCAAGAAGAGAGTAACCTTCAAGCTCCTCACCCATGCCTACAAATCCCTCCACAACATCAGACCCAAATACTTCAACAAGAGAGTCTCTTTCCACGTACCCAAAAGGAACCTCCGCTACGCAGACCTCACCCTGGCAGAAACCACCCGCATACGCAGAAGCAGAGCAGGCGGAAGAGCCTTCTCCTACGTCGTAGCCAAAACCTGGAACAATCAACATCAGACGCTCCCCCACCCTGCACACCTTCAGGAAGAACCTCAAGACCTGGCTCTTCGACTGACCCGGAGCTGCACCCCCCCTCCACCCCAGTGCCTTGAGACCCTCACTGGTGAGTAGCGCACTCTATACACCCCTGATTGATTTATTGATTGACTAAACAGGCAGTCACAAGTGCAGTTACCTTGCAGACAACAGGGACATAATTTGAATGGTGAAGCAGGTGCAGTGGCACACAGCACAAATGTTGTCAGAACTCCTCTAAATACCTAATATTGCTGTATTTTACTACCATGGAGGGAGTCATATTCGCAGTTACCTTGCAGTTGAAAGATGCTTGATTTAAAACGGTGCAGCAGGTACAGTGGCACTGAAGCCAAATGTTGTCATTACTACAATAAACACCAAATATTGCAATATTTTATTAGTAAACAGGCAGTCACAAGTGCAGTTACCTTACACGCAACAGGGTCATGATTTCAGTGCTGCAGCAGGTGCAGTAGCTCCTAGGCCAAAGCTCTAGGAAACCCTCTAAACACTAAATGTTGCAATATTTTATTAGTAAACAGGCAGTCGCAAGTGCAGTTACCTTGCAGGCAGCAGGGTCATGATTTGAATGGTGCAGCAGGTGTTGTGGCACCAGGCCCAAAAGTTGTCAGAACTCCTCTAAGTACCTATTATTGCTATATTTTACTACTATACAGGCAGTCACAATTACAGTTACCTTGCAGGCAGCAGGGTCATGATTTGAATGGTGCAGCAGGTGCAGTAGCACCAGGCCCAAAAGTTGTCAGAACTCCTCTAAACATATAATATCATATAGTGTTGCTATATTTGACTTCTAAACAGGCAGTCACAATTACAGTTACCTGGCAGGCAGCAGGGTCATGATTTGAATGGTGCAGCAGGCACAGTGGCACAGGGTTCAAAAGTTGTCATAACTCCATACAAACACCGAATATTACTATATTTTAGTACTATACAGGCAGTCATAATTGCAGTTACCTTGCAGTTGAAAGGGGCTTGATTTAAATGCTGCAACAGGTGCAGTTGCATTGAAGCCAAAAGTTGTCATAAATCCACTAAACACCAAATATTGCTATATTTACTACTAAACAGGCAGTCACAAGTACAGTTTTCTTGCAGGTAACAGGGTCATGATTTGAAAGGTGCAGCACGTGCAGTAGCACCAGGCCCAAAAGTTGTCAGAACTCCTCTAAACATATAATATCATAAATATTGTTATATTTGACTACTAAACAGGCAGTCACATTTGCAGTTGCCTTTCAGTTACAAGGGATTTTTTTTAATGATGCAGCAGGTGCAGTGACACTGGGGCCAAAAGCACTAGGGACCCCACTAATCCCAGATTATTGATAAATTTTACCACTAAACAAGACAGTCACAAGTGCATTTATCTAGCAGGCAATAGGAAAATGATTTGAATGGTGCAGCAGGTGCAGTAGCACCGGAAGCAAACGCTCTAGCCGCCCCACTAAACACCTAATAATTCTATATTTTACTACTAAATAGCCAGTCACAAATGCAGTTATCTTGCACACAACAGGCTCGTGATTTGAATAGTGCAACAGGTGCAGTGGCACCAGGCCTGAAACTTTCATGACCGCCTCGAAACACCTAATATTGCACTGCTATACATGATGACACAATTGCAGTTATCTTTCAGTTAAAAGGGGCTTGCTTTGATTGGTGCAGCGGGTGCATTGATACCGGGGCCAAAAGCTCTAGGGGCCCCACTGAACACAGAGTATTGCTAAACTTTGCTACTAAACAGGCAGTCACAAGTGTAGTTACATTTGCAGACAAAAGGGTCATGATTGGAATGGTGCAGCAGGTGCAGTGGCACCAGGCCCAAAAGTTGTCATAACTCCATACAAACACCGAATATTACTATATTTTAGTACTATACAGGCAGTCACAAGTGCTGTTACCTTCAGTTGAAAGATGCATGATTTAAAATGATGCAGCAGGTGTAGTGGCACTGAAGCCAAACGTTGTCATAACTACACTAAACACCAAATATTGCTATATTTCACTACTAAATAGGCTGTCACAAGTGCAGTTACCTAACAGGGTCATTGTTTGAATGGTGCAGCAGGAGTAGTGGCACCGGGCCCAGAACTCCTCTTAAGACCTAATATTGCTATATTTTAAAACTAACAGGCAGTCACAAGAGCAGTTATCCAGCGATCGCTAGGGTCATGATTTCAATAGTGCAGCAGGTGCAGTAGCACTGGGACCAAAATCTCCAGGCACCCCAATGAACTCCGATTATTGCTATATCTTACAACTAAATAGGCAGTCACAAGTGCATTTATCTTGTAGGCAACTGGGTCATTATTTGCATGGTGCAGCAGGTGCAGTGGCAGCGGGCCCCAAAACTTATCAGATCTTTTCTAAACACCTAATATTGCTACATTTTATTACTAAACAGGCAATCACAAGTGCAATTACCTTGCAGACAACAGGGTCATGATTTGAAAGGTGCAGTAGCACCAGGCTCAAAAGTTGTTAGAACTCCTCTATACATATATTGTCACATAATATTGCTATATTTGACTACTAAACAGGACGTCACAATTGCAGTCACCTTGCCGTTAAAAGGGACTTGATTTGAATGGTGAAGCAGGTGCAGTGGCACCCAGCACAAAAGTTGTCATAACTCCTCTAAATACCTAATATTGCTGTATTTTACTACTATAGAAGGAGTCATAATTGCAGTTACCTTGCAGTTGAAGGATGCATGATGTAAAATGGTGCAGCAGGTGCAGTTGCCCTGAAGCCAAAAGTTGTCATAACCACACTAAACACCAAATATTGCAATATTTTATTAGTAAACAGGCAGTCACAATTGCAGTTACCTTGCAGGCAACAGGGTCAGGATTTCAGTGCTGCAGCAGGTGCAGTGACACCCGGGCCCAAAGCTCTAGGAAACCCTCTAAACACCAAATATTGCAATATTTTATTACTAAACAGGCAGTCACAATTGCAGTTACCTTGCAGGCAGCAGAGTCATGATATGAATGGTGCAGCAGGTGCAGTTGCACCAGGCCCAAAAGTTATCAGAACCTCTCTTAAGACCTAATATTGCTATATTTTAAAACTAATAGGCAGTCACAAGAGCAGTTATCTAGCGATCGCTAGGGTCATGATTTCAATAGTGCAGCAGGTGCAGTAGCACTGGGACCAAAATCTCCAGGCACCCCAATGAACTCCGATTATTGCTATATTTTACAACTAATCAGTCAGTCACAAGGGCAGTTATCTTGTAGGCAAAAGAGTCATTATTTGAATGGTGCAGCAGGCGCAGTGGCACCGGGCCCGAAAACTTATCAGAACTCCTCTAAACACCTAATATTGCTATATTTTATTCCTAAACAGGCAATCACAAGTGCAGTTACCTTGCAGACAACAGGGTCATGATTTGAAAAGTGCAGTAGCACCAGGTCCAAAAGTTGTCAGAACTCCTCTAAAAATATTATTATTATTATTTATTTTTTTGAAACATAGTTGATTTTCATAAACATGCGATGCAGGACATTGACACATTTACAAATTTACATTACCATGTGTTCAGCCTTGAGACATAATAATATTTCACTGCATTGTAAAATATGCATTATACAATCGGTAACATTTTCCAACAGTTACAAATTGACAGGCATTTATCCAATTTGTCCTATTGTTCATGGTACGAATAATCATTTAAACCATTTAAACCATCATAAACTTACTCTAACCCCCCCACACCCACCCCCCGGTGTTCTAGTGCTCTACGGCAGAGTAAAGCATGTCACCGTCCTGTGTTGCCGGTCTGAGTGTACTAATTCTCTTAAATACTGTACTCTTGCCCGGACATCCACCCTACGTGTGGTTACATGTCATAGCTGCAATGCAGCTTATTGTGTGCTCGGGGTACTAGAAGTGTGGTCTGGAGTTACACCTTTGAGCGCCTCTAGCATTATGTCCCAATCCATGGATATTTGCTTTTGGCGGAGACCTCGTGCCTCTTTGCGGTGGACAGCTGCGCTTTCAGCCCCTCCCCAACGTAACAGTTCACTGTGCCATGTATATATTGTGGGTGGCCTCTTCGATTTCCATCTCATAGTGATGGATCTTTTCGCTAGTATAATCGCAAGATCAAGGAAACGGAGTTGCACTTTATGGGAGGCCGACCGTTTACGGAGACCCTGCAAGCATTCCAATACCTAGTTCTCAATACCCAAACCTGTGACTGTTTGTGTATGTTGGCGGACCTCTTCCCAGAACAACCTCAACCGCGGACATGCCATAACATATGTATTAGATCTGCTTCCTCCAGTTGACATCTAGGGCAGTGGTGTTGTGATTGGGGGTACATCTTCTCTAGGCGGCGTGGCGTGAGATAAGCCATATGCAATATCATGCATTGTATGAATTTAAACTTTGCATTCCTGGTCACTTTCTTGGGATGTTCTAGTATAGACGTCCACTCCCTGTCCGTTATTTCCCGTCCTATATCCTCAACCCATTTAACTCGCAGGGCATCCAGGGGTATCGCAACGTGTATTTGTATCCCCACATACAACCATTTGATGAGGTGACTGCCCCGTCCCATGTAGTACAATGCTTTGACTAGTTCATGTGTTTGGGGCTCCTCCCTTTGGGGGTCCAGTGTTTTTTCACATAGTGCAAGATCGACGCATAAAGCATGTATAAATGATTTGGTACCCCGTTTTCCAGTACAAAATTATCATGGTCCATCAAAATTCTGGCATTGAAAAAAGCCCCAATTGTGTCTACACCCTCATCCGACCATGCCCCTATCCTGTGTGTCGTAAGCCTTCCAATGTGTAGTGGTATTCCCAACAGTGGTATATTGTCTGCATAGTGAGGGGAGTTGGACGTGTATTGTAGTGTTCTCTTCCAGCAGTGCAGTGCCGTTTGCAATAGGGGTGGTGCATCCGAAGGAATTCTTGCCTTTGGTAGGAGCAGAGTGTGCAGGGCCCCTTGGTCAATGTGGAACGCTGTATATCCTATCTCTTGCAAGTTACGGCTCGCAGTCCAGTATGATAGCCACTGCAACTGGCATGCGTAATAGTATGCTCGAAAGTCCGGCACACCATGTCCCCCTCTGCTCGTTCCCAATTGTAGTTTTTTAAGGCTTATCCGTCTTCTACCAGGTACCCAGATTAATTCCAAGAGTGCAGTATCCAATGTGTTAAAAAGGGCCAGAGGTATTATGGAGTCGAGGGAGGACCACCATCTTTGACACTGCTACGTGACCCATCGTTGAGAGTGGGAGTGAGGTCCAGAATGCAATGTTTGAGCGCAGCCCTCGTATTGCTCTATGCAGATTACCCTCCAGCATATCCGCAGATGACCGATATATCTGAATGCCTAAGTTTTTAAAGGTGGTTTGGGCCACTGGCAGCCGGCATAAACCAAAGTCAATCCTTTCAGGGTATGTATGGTTTTGAAAGAAAAAGGCATTGGATTTCGACTCGTTTATGGCAAGGCCAGCTATATGCTCAAATGATGCAAATATTCTAGGTATAGGATCTAAGGTGCCCAGGAGGTCCTTTGCATAAACTATATCATGGGTTGTATTGCCGGATGGTATCCCTATGTGGATAGCTTCCTGACGCAGCCTGAGCGCCAGCGGTTCCAAAGCTAATACAAACAATAGTGAGGATAGGGACATCCCTGGCATGTGCCTTTATATATGGGGTATTCCTTCGATATGTGTCCTCACTCTAGCAGTGGGAGTTTCATATAAGAGACGTAACCAACGAAGATACCCTGGGGGCAGGCCAAACCTCTCAATAGCCCGAAACATATAGTCCCATGATAATGTATCAAATGTTTGTCGAAAGTCGAGTGCTATGCAACCAGCATTAACCAACTGGTCCGGATTAGTTGCCATTATGTGGTGGAGCCTCCTTATGTTCAAGGACGTGTTGCGTGCGGGTATGAATCCGCAATGGTCTATGTGTATTCATTTATGTAAATGGGGAAGGAGCTTGTTGGCTAATATTTTACTTAATATTTTATATTCAGTCACTAATAGTGAGAGTGGGCGATACCCTGTGATGTCTGTAGTGTCTCTTCCTGGTTTGGGAAGTGTGACTACTAGGGCCTGCTTCGTGGAATCAGCGAGTCTGCCTAATTCCAGTGAGGTTTTATATAGGGTTTTTAGAGTGAGTATTATAAAACTCTATCGGTAGACCGTCTAGTCCCGGTGCCTTATTACGCGGGAGTCCATTGATAGCAGTCTTTATTTCAGCGCTTGTGATGGGGCCTTCTAAACCGGCTCTTGATCCTTCAGGGATCTGGGGATATGGCAGGTCCGCCAAGAATGCATCTATTAATACATCATCCACTGGGGCCGGCTTGCTGTACAGGGCAGTGTAGTATGTGCAGAAGGAGTCATTTATACCTTGCTGGGTATAAACCATAAATCCCTCAGACATGGCTATTTGGCTGATCACAGTAGGCGGTGGATCCGTTCTCAATCTCTTTGCCAGCAGTGTCCCTGATTTATCTGCGTCCGTGTGTTGTAATTGTGTGTATGCTCTATAGTCAATTACTAGGAGAGTTTCCAGCAGCTCAGCATGCCTTATGCGTGCCTCTTGTAGTGCAGCATGTTTCTCGGGGTCACTCGCTGCATCCTGTTCTAACCAGCCCATACCAACCTCAACAGATATCAAATTTTTATGCACCTCCTGTCTCGCACCCACTGTGGTACTAATCCCGGTTCCCCTAATTACTGCCTTTAGGGCATCCCATTCCACTAAAATTTAGGACGCTGTATTACCGTTTTCAGCAAAATAGTTCACAACTGCAGGAGATAGTGTAGATAGAGCGAAACACAGTGTCTTCCAATAATTGGGGCTATGGTCTCCATGTAGGGACTGGGGTGGGGACCCTACCCCATGTAATGCTGATTTCTAGTGGGTTGTGATCGGAAAAGCTTTTCGCTAAATATGCAGCATGGGGTACCTGTGCGGCTATGGAGAGAGAGCATAGAATCTTGTCAATTCTCGTATGTAAATCATGGACTGGGGAATAGAAGGAGTATTCTTTATGTGTTTCATTTTGCAAGTGCCACATGTCGCACAATCCCCAGCCGTTTACCCAATTACAAAGAGCCTCAGCTTGTTTAACAGTTCCTGCGCTATGGAGGGGAGGGTGTGAACGATCTAACTCAATATTCATCACTGCATTACAGTCACCGCTTATGACCCACGGGAATGCCTCCCACCCTGTTAAAATCGCATTTAAACCCATAAAGTATTTGTTCTGATCAAAATTTGGAGCGTATATATTCCCCAACACAATATGCCTACCATCTAGTGTCCCATGAAGGAAAATATATCTGCCCTGCGCATCACTCCGCCGTTCTTTTTCTACAAATGGGACTCCGTATGTGATCCAAATTGTAACACCTCTGGCAAAGGCGGAGTAATCAGTGGAATATAGTTTCCCTTTCCATTTCTTTCGCATTTTTGCCGCCTCTGATAACGTTAGGTGGGACTCCTGTAAAAATACAATTTGCGCCCTGCGCCTAAGCAATTGCGCATGCACCCTGTGTCGTTTTTGCACAGGACCTAGACCCCGAACATTCCATGTTATTAATGTGTATGTATTTAGTTTATGCATCACATGATATGCACAGTAGGGGGACCCGTGGTCAGGACAAGGAGCCAAGAGGTAGGGTGTGACATCAAATTTACGTTAGAACACATTAATCCCCAGTGAACTACCAATACAAGGCCCAGCCGGTAAACTATTCCGGACCAAACCAGGAATACAACAGCTAACATTTTGCTGCATTTAACTAGTGCATACGCAATTGGGGTTACGTTTCTTAAGCCAAGCACGATATGGTAATTATCTATAGCAGCTCGGAAGAGCCCTGAGTAAATCAAAGAAACATTACAGTGCCATCTTAGTTACTGAAAAAAGCATATATATGTCCGTAGGAGCATGTGGCCACAGCTCCTTAGTTCCATAGACGTCTGTATAGACGAGGCTGTATTTCTGTGTTCAACAGCCCAGGAGATCATCAACAGTTTGTGGTGTTACTGTAGGGAACAAGGAGATGCTGCCCTCCGAGTCGGATTGTTCAATACTTCCCTTTGTAGAGTCAGAGTCCATACGCAAGGCAGATTCTCTGAACGTGGTCACGGCATCCAAGGCTTCGTCCCAGCTTTTTGCACTTGCTCATGGGTGGGGCTGTGAGTTACCTTGGAGCGGGGATCCTTGCCATTGTGTTGCGAGCGACGTCCTCGTGTTCGCGTGGAGTTGCCAAATTGTGTTTGATGGGTTGTTTCGGATAATGATGTTGGATCCGTTACTTCTATCCACTATTCTATATCCTCAGGACTTTCAAAGAAGTAAGTTTTCTGGTCATACATGATTTTTAATCTGGCCGGGAATAACAAAGGGTACTTGAGGTTCATATCCCGTAGTTTCTTTTTAATGGGCTGGAATGAAGAACGTCTTTGTTTGACCATTAAAGTATAGTCTGGGTATAAGGACACCTGACAATTCTCATATCGGATTTGAGGTCGCTCTCTTGCCTGTTGGAGCAGTACATCCCGATCTCTGAAATTCAGGATTTTGACTATTAGCGGCCTTGGTGAAGCGCCAACTTTAGGTCTCCCAGTAGGTATTCTACGGGCAAGTTCTACACAAAAGAAGGTTGACAGCCCTTCAGGAGCTACATACTTTCAGAACCATCATTCCATGAATGAGGCGGCGTCAGGTCCCTCTGTACGTTTGGGAAGGCCTATGACGCGTATGTTGTTCCATCTTGCTCTTCCTTCTGCTTCGTCCACTCTATCCAGGAGGCCTGTAACTTGTCGTTGCAATGTCAGTATTTGTGACACCTATTCTTTATGCTGTGGTACAATTTCTGCCAAGGTTTCACTGTTGGTTTTCACTTTCGACGCTAGTTTAGCATGGTCTGCCTTGAATAGCGTGAAACGCGCAGTGAGCGAGCCAATCTGCTGTTCTATTGCCCTTCTAGACTCTTTCACTTCCATTAAAATTATTATTATTTTAAGGAGACAAGAGCGACCCATACGTCCTTGTGAGCTGGGTAAGTACAGAAGCACAAAACAATGTTCACAAGGAACTCATTTATCTTGAACGGTACATGATATGCAACTAAAGTAGTTGCTCTGATTCACTCTCAATCAAAGATATATTCATTTATTCATGACCCTCCATTGAGTCACAGTACAAATTATTTCAGAGTATCTATACACACTCGTGTATTAGCATTCCTTTAAAAATGCCCAACAAACCATTTAAATAAGAATATACCTTACTTCAGCCGAAGTAAGTAATTTTATTCTGCAGTTACAGCCTGTACCACAGACGTATTTCCTTAAAAAAAATAAGTAATTAAACTATTTGCATTAGTTGCACATTTGGAGTGGTATTGTGAACCCCAGTGAAGTGACCATAACCTATTTTAGTGAGTACTGTGTGACATAGTGAAAAAGCTTTGAAACAGGTTATTGGTAAAAAATCCAAAAGGACGAGCTTAGTACAATAGTTGATAATTTAATTCAGGCTCTCTCTTTTATATGGTGTCGACGGCGTTTCGACCCTCTCTAGATACGGGGTCTCTTCAGGACTGTGTTACTGGGGACAGTACAGCACAGACAGACACGTGGTTCGTATATTATCCTGGATGTAAGATGTTGGTTGAACGGTGAAGAACAGGAACGATAAATATCCAGAACTATAATTAGTTCCACAAAGTGATATCAGGGATACTTTAGGGTGTCAGTAGAACCCGAAGCATTCACTCCACGTGTCTGTATTCACGCAAAGTAGTTGTGAGACGAATTAAGCGTTGTCTCTTCTCACTCTCGATCGAGTTGTCATTCCGTGTGGGTTTAGTAGGTTTCCCTAGATGGCCGCCAAGCCCGGGACCAAAATCTCATGTTCCCCCCCTGGCAAAAGCAAGTCGGTTTGTGGTAGGTAATTTTGATACGTTATTGGCCCTTGCCTGTTGCGGGTATTTGACCCACCCACACGAGTGAGGTACCATTTTTATTGGAAGACCTGGGGGAAATCTGGGTGGTAGGAAATTTGTGTCAGCCTGGTGATCCTATTATTTTCCCACACAGAAATTTGAGAGAAATTTGATTTTTTTCTGCAAAATTTGAGGTTTGCAGGGGATTCTGGGTAGGGAAACATTGGGGGATCCACCCAAGCCTTACCTCCCTGGACTCCCCCGTTCCCCCAGGTCTCCCGATATAAATGGTACCTCACTCGCGTGGGTGGATCAAGTACCCTCGACAGGCAAGGGCCCAAAACTTATTGAGGAGACATCAAAATTAATTATCACAAAACAACCTGGTTTTGCAAGGAGGGTCACCTGGGTATTTGGCCCCGGGCTCGGCGGTCATCTTGGGAACCCTACCAAACCCACACATTTCTGAAAACTAGACACCTGGTGGAGTCCAGCGAGGTATGGCTTGCGTGGATCCCCAAACGTTTCCCTACCCGGAAACCCCTGCAAACCTCGAATTTAGCTGAAAAAACACATTTTCCACATATGTTTGTGCCATTTCCTGCTGCGGGCACTAGGCCTACCCACACAAGTGAGGTACCATTTTTCTCGGAAGAGTTTGGGAAATGCGAGGTGGGTGAATTTTGTGGATCCTTGCAGATTCCAGAACTTTCCACCACAGAAATGTGATGAAAATGTGTTTTTTTTTACAAAGTTTGAGGCTTGCAAGGGATTCTGGGTAACAGAACCTGGTGCGAGCCAGACAAGTCACCCCATCCTGGATTCCCCTGGGTATCTAGTTTTAAAAAATGTATAGGTTTGCTAGGTTTCCTTAGGTGCCGGCAGAGCTAGGGTTCAAAATCTACAGCTAGGCACTTTGCAAAAAAAGGGTCAGTTTTCACTGTAAAAATGAAGTGTGTCCACGTTGAGTTTTGAGCCGTTTCCTGTTGCGGGCACTAGGCCTACCCACACGAGTGAGGTACCATTTTTATCGGGAGACTTAGGATAACACAGAATTGTAGAGCAACTGTTATTACCTATTAACTTTTGATGCATTTCTGCCTTCCAAATGAAAGACAATGTGTAAAAAAGAAGTCACTTTGAAAAATTCTCATGCCAGAATGGGTAGTCACAATTTTGGAAGTGTGCAAATAGCTACTGTTTCTAAACTCTATATTTTGTTCCAATATCATAAATACATAGGTGTCTTTCATCCCGATTTGTCACTGTATATATTTTCCCAAATGAATTGCTATATACCCGGTACATAATAAAAAACCATTGCAAGACGCTGCTCAGTTATTGGCTCTGGGTTCATCGGGTTCTTGGTGAACCTACAAGTCATATATATCCCCACAACCAGAAAGGTCCAGTGGATGTAACGGTATATTGCTTTCAAACATCTGTCATAATTAGAAGAAGTTACAGGTGAAAACGTTGGCACAAATGTCTGTTTTTTCCAACTCATTTTCAATTTTTCCTATTTTCAACTGTGACTTTCTATAAAGAAATCTTGAAGGATCTACACAAATGACCCCTTGCTGAATTCAGAATTTTGTCTACTTTTCTAAAATGTATAGCTTCCCAGGATCCATTATTGCTTTCATACCCATTTCCACCATTAACTGGAAGAAGGTTAAAAGCACAAAAAATAGCAAAAATAGGCTATGTCCCAGTAAAATGCCAAAACTGTGTAAAAAAAATGTTGGTTTTCTGACACCCTGAAAGCTGGGAAAATGGTGATTTCATCCCCACAAACCCTTTGTTGATACCATTTGCAGGGAAAAAAACAGGCGCTTTCATTTGCAGCACCTTTTTCCCATTTCTCCCCAAAAAAATGTAGCTGTATTTTGGCTAATTTCTGGGTCCCCTCCAGGGGAATCCACAAACCCTGGATACCTTTAGAATCCCCATGATGTTGGAAGAAAAGGACACAATTTGGTGTGGATACCTTATTTGGTCAAAAAGTTACAGGGGCCTAAGCGCACACTACACCAAATATCCCAAAAAAGGCATACCACAGCAGGGGGTTGAGGCCTAGCAGTGAAGGGGTTAAAAGGGACTTGCTTTGATTGGTGCAGCGGGTGCAGTGGCACCGAGGCCAAAAGCTCTTAGGGCCCCGCTGAACACAGAGTATTGCTAAACTTTGCTACCAAACAGGCAGTCACAAGTGTAGTTACATTTGCAGACAACAGGGTCATGATTTGAATGGTGCAGCAGGTGCAGTGGCACCGGGCCCAAAAGTTGTCAGAACTCCTCTAAACACTGAATATTTCTATATTTTACTACTATATGGACAATCATAATTGCTGTTACCTTCAGTTGAAAGATGAATGATTTAAAATGGTGCTTCAGGTGTAGAGGCGCTGAAGCCAAAAGTTGTCATAACTCCACTAAACACCAAATATTGCTATATTTTACTACTAATTAGGCTGTCACAAATGCAGTTACCTTGCAGGCAACAGGGTATTTGTTTGAATGGTGCAGCAGGAGCAGTGGCACCGGGCCCACAATTCCTCTTAAGACCTACTATTGCTATATTTTAAAATTAATAGGCAGTCACAAGAGCAGTTACCTAGCGATCGCTAGGGTCATGATTTCAATAGTGCAGCAGGTGCAGTAGCACAGGGACCAAAATCTCCAGGCATCCTACTAAACCGTGATTATTGCTATATTTTACAACTAAATAGGCAGTCACAAGTGCAGCTATCTTGTAGGCAACTGGGTCATTATTTGCATGGTGCAGCAGGTGCAGTGGCACCGGGCCCCAAAACATATCAGAACTCCTCTAAACACCTAATATTGCTATATTTTATTCCTAAACAGGCAATCACAAGTGCAATTACTTTGCAGACAACAGGGTCATGATTTGAAAGGTGCAGCACCAGGCCCAAAAGTTGTCAGAACTCCTCTAAACATATAATATCATATAATATTGCTATATTAGACTACTAAACAGGCAGTCACAATTGCTGTTACCTTGCCGTTAAAAGGGACTTGATTTGAATGGTGCAGAAGGTGCAGTGGCACCGGGCCCCAAAACTCATCAGAACTCCTCTTTACACTTAAAATTGCTAGATTGTATGCCTAAACAGGCAATCACAAGTGCAATTACTTTGCAGACAACAGGGTCATGATTTGAAAGGTGCAGGAGCACCAGGCCCAAAAGTTGTTAGAACAAATCTAAACATATATTATCATATACTATTGCTATAGTTGACTACTAAACAGGCAGTCACAATTGCAGTTACCTTTCAGTTGAAAGGGACTTTTTTTGAATGGTGCAGCAGGTGCAGTGGCACTGGGGCCAAAAGCACTAGGGACCCCACTAAACCCAGATTATTGATACATTTTACTACTAAACAAGACAGTCACAAGTGAATTTATCTAGCAGGCAATAGGAAATTTATTTGAATGGTGCAGCAGGTGCAGTAGCACCAGAACAAAAAGCTCTAGCCCCCCCCCACTAAACACCTAATAATGCTATATTTTACTACTAAAAAGACAGTCACAAATGCAGTTATCTTGCACACAACAGGCTCGTGATTTGAATGGTGCAACAGGTCCAGTGGCACCAGGCTCGAAACTTTCATGACCGCCTCGAAACACCTAACATTGCACTGCTATACATGATGACACAATTGCAGTTATCTTTCAGTTAAAAGGGGCTTGCTTTGATTGGTGCAGCGGGTGCAGTGGCACCAAGGCCAAAAGCTCTAGGGGCCCCACTGAACTCAGAGTATTGCTAAACTTTGCTACTAAACAGGTAGTCTCAAGTGTAGTTACATTTGCAGACAGGGTCATGATTTGAATGGTGCACCAGGTGCAGTGGCACCGGGCCCAAAAGTTGTCAGAACTCCTCTAAACATTGAATATTTCTATATTTTACTACTATACAGTCAATCATAATTGCAGTTACCTTGCAGTTGAAAGATGCATGATTTAAAATGATGCAGCAGGTGCAGTGGCACTGAAGCCAAACGTTGTCATAACTACACTAAACACATAATATTGCTATATTTTATTTGTAAACAGGCAGTCACAAGTGCAGTTACCTTGCAGACAACAGGGTCATAATTTGAATGGTGCAGCAGGTGCAGTGGCACGGGGTCCAAAAGTTGTCAGAACTCCTCTAAATACCTAATATTGCTATATGTTCCTACTATACAGGCAGTCATAATTGCAGTTACCTTGCAGTTGAAAGATGCATGATTTAAATGGTGGGGCAGGTGCAGTGGCACTGAAGCCAAAAGTTGTCATAACTCCACTAAACACCAAATATTGCTATATTTCACTACTAAATAGGCTGTCACAAATGCAGTTACTTTGCAGGCAACAGGGTCATTGTTGTAATGGTGCAGCAGGAGCAGTGGCACCGGGCCCAGAATTCCTCTTAAGACCTAATATTGCTATATTTTAAAACTAATAGGCAGTCACAAGAGCAGTTATCTAGCGATCGCTAGGGTCATGATTTCAATAGTGCAGCAGGTGCGTAGCACCGGCACCAATTACTCCAGGCACCCCACTAAACTCCGATTATTGCTATATTTTACAACTAAATAGGCAGTCACAAGTGCAGTTATCTTGTAGGCAACAGGGTCATTATTTGAATGGTGCTGCAGGTGCAGTGGCACCGGGCCCCAAAACATATCAGATCTCCTCTAAACACCTAATATTCCTATATTTTATTACTAAATAGGCAATCACAAGTGCAGTTACCTTGCAGACAACAACGTCATGATTTGAAAGGTGCAGCACGTGCAGTAGCACCAGGCCCAAAAGTTGTCAGAACTCCTCTATACATATATTATCATATAATATTGCTATATTTGACTACTAAACAGGCCGCCAGAATTGCTGTTACCTTGCCGTTAAAAGAGACTTGATTTGAATGGTGCAGCAGGTGCAGTGGCACCGGGCCCCAAAACTTATCAGAACTCCTCTAAACACTTAGTATTGCTCGATTTTATTCCTAAACAGGCAATCACAAGTGCAATTACCTTGCAGACAACAGGGTCATGATTTGAAAGGTGCAGTACAACCAGCCACAAAAGTTGTCAGAACTCCTCTATACATATATTGTCACATAATATTGCTATATTTGACTACTAAACAGGACGTCACAATTGCAGTCACCTTGCCGTTAAAAGGGACTTGATTTGAATGGTGAAGCAGGTGCAGTGGCACCCAGCACAAAAGTTGTCATAACTCCTCTAAATACCTAATATTGCTGTATTTTACTACTATAGAGGGAGTCATAATTGCAGTTACCTTGCAGTTGAAAGGGGCATGATGTAAAATGGGGCAGCAGGTGCAGTGACACCGGGGCCCAAAGCTCTAGGAAACCCTCTAAACACCAAATATTGCAATATTTTATTGCTAAACAGGCAGTCAAAAGTACAGTTACCTTGCAGACAACAAGGTCATGATTTGAATGGTGCAGCAGATGCAGTAGCACCAGGCCTAAAAATGTGTCAGAACTCCTTTCTACACTTAATATTGCTATATTTCAAAACTGACAGGCAGTCACAAGAGCAGTTATCTAGGGAGCGCTAGGCTCATGATTTCAATAGTGCAGCAGTTGCAGTAGCACTGGGACCAAAATCTCCAGGCACCCCACTAAACTCCGATTATTGCTATATTTTACAACTAAACAGGGAGTCACAAGTGCATTTATCTTGCAGGCAATAGTGTTATGATTTGAATGGCGCAGCAGGTGCAGTAGCACCAAGATCAAAAGCTCTAGGCACCCCACTGACCACCTAATATTGCTATATTTTGCTACTAAACAGCCAGTCACAAATGCAGTTATCTTGCACACAACAGGCTCGTGATTTGAATGGTGCAACAGGTGCAGTGGTACTAGGCCCGAAATTTGTCAATTTGCTATAAATGCAGACACAATTGCAGTTAGCTAGCAGTTAAAAGGAAATTGAAATTGAAAATTGAAATTGAATTTATTGTACAGTTAATTAAAACCTTTACAAACGTGCATCTCATGTCGTATTTTCAAAACAACAGATTGAACAAAATGTGAGTCACCGTTAAAAACAAGTTAAAAATTAAATAAAATAAAGCTCCTGTACTCCCAGGGGAGTTGACTAAAGCCTTCGATAGAAAAAGTGCAGGCAGTCTGTTTTTCATAGTCATAAGCTTAGCGGCATAGCAGAAAGAGATATCCTCATTAGTCCGATGCTTGACAACAGGGTAGATGAAGCAGCAAAGGACAAAGTGCTAGGGCGTGCAAGGGAAAGTGCAAAGTGCAGGACAAATTTTAGCCTCTACAGAGATTGTAATGATTATCATGAGTGTTCCACATGGCATTCATTTTTAAACAGACGATCGGTTTCCTATGGGCATAAGCTTAGCAACAGTGCGGGAGAAACTGTCCTCATTAGTCGAATACTTAGCAGCAGAGTAGATAAAGTAACAGAAAACAAAGTGCCAGGGTGTGCAAGGAAAAGTGCAAAGTGCAAGAATAGCATTTTATCCTCTTCAAAGATTCTGATAAATGTCATAAATGTTCCGTCTAACATAGAACAGAAAAAAAGTGCTACGTGCAAGACAGCAGAGGGTTGATCCACTGTTGCGTCGGATGTTGGTCCTAGTCTACATCAAGCTGGCTTCCTTTATCGAGTGCATAGTTGTATAAGATCTTGCGGTAAAGTAAAGCAAATGCATTCATTTAAAAATCGTTAAATGCTTGGGAGAGACTAATTGTTCTGGATAAAAATAGCTTCTATGGAGCAATCAATCCAGAGTGGATGGTTTTATCGAGTACAGTGCTATAGTTCCACAGCATATAGCTCCAAGCCCGGTTTGGTGGGCCGTTAGAGCAGGGGGCGGCCACCCCCTCAGCCACTGGAGAATGATTGATCCATTTAAAGTGCGTGGTATACCGATGTTTAGCTATACTAAAGTTCTCAGTAAGGTGGCAGTGCGGTCAGTGTCTTGTGCAGAGGGGGTCAGGGTACCAAGTTCCGCTCGGCTGCATTACCATCTACTAACTGGTTGGCTTGTCTTTTAATACTCAGTTCTGCGGTGGTTAGGAATTTGACCAAGCGGCAGCTTAATTGGACACCCTTGCTGGAAAAGCTTGCTAACACCGCTTGTCTGCAGGTCCGAATATGTTTCTTGTTGAAGAGTGGTCTAAGAAGGGTCAGATGTTCCCGTATTAGAATTCTGCATATAGTAAGAGGTGCACTATGTCCTCCTCTCCCTCTCCACAGAGTCGGCAGAATGCTGGCTTCAGAGGGCGTAGCCACGGCGGCATATGGTATGCGGATGGTAATATGCCTAGATGGAGTTTCAAGAACTTCTCTTTGATGGTTCTAGAGAAGCTAATATTGAAATGCGCTCTGGGTGATGCTTTGATGTAGGACTGTGTGGTGAACCAGCCATGAGCGCGCTTTGTCAGAGTAGCTTTGTCCTGTATGAGTGATTCTTTTTTAACAGTGTTGTTTGCTATTTTTTTTAAGCTTGCAAAGGTCCCTGATAGCTCCCAAAGGTGCTGCAGCCCCAGTTGATCAAGTGAGCTGTCTAAGTAGCGTCTGGCTGGGCATGCCTCCTTGGCTTGCAGTTCTTTCCACAAGTAGGCATTTAGCAAATCTGGCAGCCCCCTTTTGATTTTATACCAGCTTTTGATGAATGCTCCTTTACGGGCGAGCTCTTGTCTTTGTATCCCGAACTCCAGCCTCAATTTTGCGGGGGATCTATATCCTGGTAACCAATAAATCATTCGGATTGCTCTTGCTATGGTGCGATCCAGTGTTACAGCGTCCCTCCCTCTCATGGCTTCACTTCCGTAAGTGATAGATGGTATAAGTTTCGCCTGGACCACTCTAGTTAAGGGAAGAAAATTTGGGCCAGAGATGTTATTTTTTAGGTTTCTTGATGCCACAGCAGTTATTATTCCCCTTTTCTTTTGGCCTCGCGTTGTGCTATGTAGTTCCCTTTGTTATCGATGATAACTCCCAGATATTTATAGTTTTGTACAGCTTCCAGTTTGTATGGTGCCAGATGCCAGTGGTGATTTGACTTTATTTTGCCGATGTTCACGCTCATGATTTTTGTTTTTTCTTGGTTGATGCTGAGTTTGTTCTCCTCCGAGTATCGAGATGTAATATCGAGCAGGCGCTGTAGACCAACTGGTGTCCGACTAATAAGCACCAAGTCGTCCGCATAGAGTAAGTTAGATAACTGGAGGCCCCCCTAGCTTAGGAGCATGTGAGTTGCTTACATTGAGAGTGGCTGATAGCCCCGCCATAAAGAGATTAAAAAGTATTGTGGCAAGCACGCAGCCTTGTTTCAGAAGACTGTTTGGTTTAGCGGGATTGCTGAAATTTCTACAGCCCAGGACGTTAGTTCTTGTAGGAGTAATCTTGTGTAATATTTGGCTTCATTATCCAATAAAGCTCGGTAGCTTTTTGGGTTATTCCTATTGCCTTTTTTGTAAATGGCTGAAATGATCGAGCCCCTCCATGAAGATGGTATTGTCGATGTTTGCAGGATTGTTTCGTAAGTTGGTTTTAGTACTGAGGCCCAGTATTGCGGGTCTTGTTTGAACAATATAGGCGGGATCCCATTTGGTCCTGGAGCTCCTTCGCGCCTACCTTTGGAAATTCTTTTAACAAATTTGTGTGGTCGGGATTGTAAGGACCTGTTCCAGTGTTATATTGGAATCAATTTGAGATGTTGATACTTCCATTTCGGGCGAGAGGTTGTTTATACAGGGTTGGGTTCCTCGGTCTTTGTTGAAATAGGTTTGAAGGAAGATTGTCCTTGCCTCTTCTGTTATGTGCGAGTTGATGCCTTGGTTCAACGGATTGGCAAGAGTGTTGACCTTTTGCCAAAATTGCGAGCAGTTATTATTTTTGATGTCATGCAAACGTTTAGCCCAGAGAGCCTCGTCAGCTTCTTTTTTGAGGCGCCACGTTAGTTTCTTGCGATTAGCTTTCAAATGCCTTAATTCTTGCAAGGCCGTGGGTTCTAGGCCGCCTTTCTTCAATCTCCGAAGCGCGTGGTTTATCAAAGCCTTGAGCTTTTTCAGTTGTGTATTATTTCCAATGCTGGAATAGGGGCGTTTTTTTTTAGGGTAAACTGATCTTGAGGGCCTTGGGGACCTTGTCGCAATCACAGTCGCCGCTTGGGTTCTTTGGTTTTTTCCTTCTGCCCCCCTCCCGCACCAGCCCTCCTCTCCTTACCGCCTTGCTGCCTGCCGCAGCTAACTTCACCCCCTGGCACCCCCTGGCAGTTGAACAGGTGGAGTTTCAGGGGTGAATCCGGTATAGTCTTGTGGAGTCTAGGTGGAGGGCAGCAGGCCAGGGCTGGCCAGGGCAGGGCTGATTGATGGTGGTAGCAGGTGGTGGTAGCAGCAAAGTAGCAGAGCGAGGGAGGTGTCGGCAGGGTTTTCTTTGCAGGGCGCCACGAATTACATGGTGTAGGCTGGGCCAGCAGGTGATCAGGTGTGTGGCTTGATGGATCTCGGTGGGTCGGTGATGTCAGAGGCCGACTCACCAATCGTGGCCCCCGTGATGTCCGCGCCCCACAGGCCGCTACTTGAGTCACCTGCCCGCACCCGCAGGCACCTGCAGGCAGGCAGGCAGAACAAGACAGAGCGGAGCCTCCCTGCTGCTCACCCCGCTGCTCAGCCCAGCCCGGCCCGATTGCAGACCGCACCACGCCCGCAAGCCGCACTCGGTGCGAGATCGATGGAACCACCGGGCCGCTTCCACGGGAGGGGGGTGTCAAAAGTTATCGGCACAGGTTATCGGCCGATCGGCAGCCAAGCCGCGCTCCGAACGCTGACTGCGGCACTGCAGCACTGTCGGGGCACCGGAAGCGGAAGTGCGTCACTGAGGAGGAGTCTCGCCACAAGCTGTTCAACAGGCTGATAGGGCTTGTTAAAAGGGGCTTGCTTTGATTGGTGCAGTGGGTGCAGTGGCACCGGGGCCGAAAGCTCTAGAGACCCCACTGATCTCAGAGCATTGCTAAACTTTGCTACTAAACAGGCAGTCACAAGTGCAGTTACCTTTGCAGACAACAGGGCCATGATTTGAATGGTGCAGCAGGTGCAGTGGCACCCGGCACAACAGTTGTCAGAACTCCTCTAAATACCTAATATTGCTGTATTTTACTACTATACAGGCAGTCATAATTGCAGTTACCTTGCAGTTGAAAGGGGCATGATTTAAAATGGTGCAGCAGGTGCAGTGGCACTGAAGCCAAACATTGTCATAACTACACTAAACACCAAATATTCAAATATTTTATTAGTAAACAGGCAGTCACAAGTGCAGTCACCTTATAGGCATCAGGGTCATGATTTCAGTGGTGCAGCAGGTGCAGTGACATCGGGGACCGAAGCTCTAGGAAACCCTCTAAACACCAAATATTGTAATATTGTATTCCTAAACAGGCGGTCACAAGTGCAGTTACCTTGCAGACAACAGGGTCATGATTTGAATGGTGCAGCAGGTGCAGTAACACCGGGCCCCAAAACGTATCAGAACTCCTCTAAACACCTAATATTGCTTTATTTTATTCCTAAACAGGCAAACACAAGTGCAGTTACTTTGCAGACAACAGACTCATGACTGGAAAGGTGCATCTGGTGCAGTAGCATGAGGCCCAAAAGTTATCAGAACTCCTCTAAACTTATATTTATCAAATAATATTGCTATATTTGACTACTAAACAGGCAGTCACAATTGCAGTTACCTTGCCATTAAAAGGGTCTTGAATTCAATGGTGCAACAGGTGCAGTGGCACTGGGGCGAAAAGCTCTAGGGACCCCACTAAACCCAGATTATTGCTAAATTTGACTACTAACCAAGACAGTCACAGGTGCATTTATCTCGCAGGCAATAGGGTCATGATTTGAATGGTGCATCAGGTGCAGTAGCACCGGAAGCAAAAGCTCTAGCCGCCCCACTAAACACCTAATATTGCTCTATTTTACTACTAAACAACCAGTCACAAATGCAGTTATCCTGCACACAACAGGCTCGTGATTTGAATGGTGCAACAGGTGCAGTGGCACAAGGCCCAAAATTTGTCCTGACCTCCTCGAAACACCGAATACTGCTATATTTTACTGCTATACATGATGACACCATTGCAGTTATCTTGCAGTTAAAAGGGGCTTGTTTTGATTGGTGCAGTGGGTGAAGTGGCACCGGGGCCAAAAGCTCTAGAGACCCCACTGAACAAGGAATATTGCTAAACTTTACAACTAAACAGGCAGTTTGAAGCGGAGTTACCTTGCAGACAACAGGGTCATGATTTGAATGGTAAAGCAGGTGCAGTGGCACCCGGCACAAATGTTGTCAGAACTCCTCTAAACATAATATTACTATATTTTACTACTATAGAGGGAGTCATAATTGCAGTTACCTTGCAGTTGAAAGGGGCATGATTTAAAATGGTGCAGCAGGTGCAGTGGCACTGAAGCCAAAAGTTGTCTTAACTACAATAAACACCAAATATTGCAATATTCTATTAGTAAACAGGCAGTAACAAGTGCAGTTACCTTACAGGCAACAGGGTCATGATTTCAGTGGTGCTGCAGGTGCAGTGGCTCTGGGCACAAAGCTCTAGGAAACCCTCTAATCACCAAATATTGCAATATTTTATTACTATACAGACAGTCACAATTGCAGTTACCTTACAGCTGAAAGGGGCTTGATTTAAACAATGCGGCAGTTGCATTGAAGCCAAATTTTGCCATAACTCCACTAAACACCAAATATATCTATGTTTACCTCTAAACATGCAGTCACAAGTACAGTTTTCTTGCAGGTAACAGGGTCATTATTTGAATGGTGCAGCAGGTGCAGTTGCACCAGGCCCACAATTTGTCAGAAATCCTTTTAACACTTAATATTGCTATATTTTAAAACTAACAGGCAGTCACTAGAACAGCTGTCTAGCGAGTGCTAGGGTTATGATTTCAATAGTGCAGCAGGTGCAGTAGCACTGGGACCAAAATCTCCAGGCACCCCACTAAACTCCGATTATTGTTATATTATACAACTACACAGGCAGTCACAAGTGCAGTTATCTTGTAGGCAACAGGTTCATGATTGGAAAGGTGCAGCAGGTACAGTAGCACCAGGCCCAAAAGTTGGCAGAACTCCTCTAAACATGTATTATCAAATACTATTGCTATATTTGACTACTAAACAGGCGGTCACAAGTGCAGTTACCTTGCAGACAACAGGGTCATGATTTGAATGGTGAAGCAGGGTCAGTGGCACACAGCACAAATGGTGTCAGAACTCCTCTAAATACCTAATATTGCTGTATTATACTACTATGGAGGGAGTCACAATTGCAGTTACCTTGCCGTTAAAAGGGACTTGATTTGAATGGTGCAGAAGGTGCAGTGGCACTGAGGCCAAAAGCTCAAGGGACCCCACTAAACCCAGATTATTGCTACATTTTATTACTAAACAAGACAGTCACAGGTGCATTTATCTCTCAGGCAATAGGGTCATGATTTGAATGGTCTAGCAGGTGCAGTAGCACCAAGACCAAAAGATGTAGGCGCTGCACTAAACACCTAATATTGCTATATTTGACTACAAAACAACCAGTCACAAATGCAGTTATCTTGCACACAACAGGCTCGTGATTTGAATGGTGCAACAGGTGCAGTGGCACAAGGCCCAAAATTTGTCATGACATCCTTGAAACACCTAATACAGCTATATTTTACTGCTATACATGATGACACCATTGCAGTTATATTGCAATTAAAAGGGGCTTGCTTTAATTGGTGCAGTGGGTGCAGTGGCACCGGGGCCAAAAGCTCTAGAGACCCCACTGAACAAAGAATATTGCTAAACTTTACAACTAAACAGGCAGTCACAAGTGCATTTACCTTGCAGACAACAGGGTCTTGATTTGAATGGTGAAGCAGGTGCAGTGGCACACAGCACAAATGTTGTCAGAACTCCTCTAAATACCTAGGGGCAGATTTACAAGCCCCTTGCGCCACTTTTGCGTCACTTTTCCCATGTAAAAACTGACACAAAAGTGGCACAAGGGGCTTGTAAATCTGCCCCCTAATATTGCTGTATTTTACTACCATGGATGGAGTCATAATTGCAGTTACCTTGCAGTTGAAGGATGCTTGATTTAAAACGGTGCAGCAGGTACAGTGGCACTGAAGCCAAAAGTTGTTATTACTACAATAAACACCAAATATTGCAATATTTTCTTAGTAAACAGGCAGTCACAAGTGAGTTAACTTACAGGCAACAGGTTCATGATTTCAGTGCTGCAGCAGGTGCAGTAGCTCCCAGGCCAAAGCTCTAGGAAACCTTCTAAACACTAAATATTGCAATATTTTACTACTAAACAGGCAGTCACAATTGCAGTTACCTTGCAGTTGAAAGCGGATTGACTTAAATGGTGTGGCAGGTGCAGTGGCATTGAAGCCAACATTTTTCATAAATCCACTAAACACCAAATATTGCTATATTTTACTACTAAACAGGCAGTCACAAGTGCAGTTATCTTGCAGGCAACAGGCTCATCATTTAAATGGTGCAGCAGGTGCAGTAGCACCAGGCCAAAAGTTGTCAGAACTCCTCTAAACATATACTATTGCTATATTTGACTACTTAACAGGCAGTCGCAGTTGCCGTGCATTTTAAAGGGACGGGATTTGAATGGTGCAGCTGGTGCAGTGGCACTGGGGCCAAGAGCTCTAGGGACCCCACTAATCCCAGATTATTGCTAAATTTAACTGCTAAACAAGACAGTCACAAGTGCATTTATCTAGCAGGCAATAGGGTCATGATTTGAATGGTGCAGCAGGTGCAGTAGCACCAGAACCAAAAGTTCTAGGCATCCCACTAAACACCTAATAATGCTACATTTTACTACTACATAGCCAGTCACAAATGCAGTTATCTTGCACACAACAGGCTCATGGTTTTAATGGTGTAACAGGGGCAGTGGTACCAGACCCAAAATCTGTCTAGATCTCCTCGAACCTCCTAATATTGCTATATTTTAATGCTATACATGCAGACACAATTGCAGTTATTGTGCAGTTAAAGGGGGCTTGCCTTGAATGGTGCAGCAGATGCAGTAGCACCAGGCCCAAAAAGTTGTCAGAACTCCTTTTAACACCTAATATTGCTATATTTTAAAACTAACAGGCAGTCACAAGAACAGTTGTCTAGCGAGCGCTAGGGTCATAATTTCAATAGTGCAGCAGGTGCAGTAGCACTGGCACCAAAATCTTCAGGCACCCACTAAACTCCGATTATTGTTATATTTTACAACTAAACAGGCAATCACAAGAGCAGTTATCTTGTAGGCAACAGGGTCATTATTTGAATGGTGCAGCAGATGCAGTGACACCGGGCCCCAAAACTTATCAGAACTCCTCTAAACACCTAATATTGCTATATTGTATTCCTAAACAGGCAAACACAGGTGCAGTTACTTTGCAGACAATAGGAAAAAAAATTGAATGGTGCAGCAGGTGCAGTAACACCAGGACCAAAAGCTCTACGCACCCCACTAAACACCTAATAATTCTATATTTTACTACTAAAAAGCCAGTCACAAATGCAGTTGTCTTGCACACAACAGGCTTGTGATTTGAATGGTGCAACAGGTGCAGTGACACTAGGCCCGAAACTTGCCATGACCGCCTCGAAACACCAAATACAGCTATATTTTACTACTGTACATGATGACACAATTGCAGTTATCTTGCAGTTAAAAGGGGCCTGCTTTGATTGGTGCAGCGGGTGCAGTGGAACCGAGGCCAAAAGCTCTAGGGGCCCCACTGAACACAGAGTATTGCTAAACTTTGCTACTAAAAAGGCAGTTACAAGTGCAGTTATATTTGCAGACAACAGGGTCATGTTTTGAATGGTGAAGCAGGTGCAGTGGCACCAGGCCCAAAAGATGTCAGAACTCCTCTAAATGCCTAATATTGCTGTATTTTAGTACTATGCAGGCAGTCATAATTGCAGTTACCTTGCAGATGAAAGATGCATTATTTAAAATGGTGCAGCATGTGTCGTGGCACGAAGCCAAAATTTGTCATAACTCCACTAAACACCAAATATTTCCATATTTACTATTAAACAGGCAGTCACAAGTGCAGTTTTCATGCAGGCAACAGGGTCATTATTTGAATGATGCAGCAGGTGCAGTAGCACCAGGCCCAAAAGTTGTCAGAACTCCTCTTAACACCTAATATTGCTTTATTTTAAAATTAACAGGCAGTCACAAGAGCTGTTATCTAGCGAGCGCTAGGGTCATGATTTCAATAGTGCAGCAGGTGCAGTAGTACTGTGACCAAAATCTCCAGGCACCCCACTAAACTCCGATTATTGTTATATTATACAACTAAACAGGCAGTCACAAGTGCAGTTATCTTGTAGGCAACAGGGTCCTTATTTGAATAGTGCAGCAGGTGCAGGGGCACCGGGCCCCAAACAATTTTAAAACTCCTCTAAACATATAATATCATATAATATTGCTATATTTGACTACTAAACAAGACGTCACAATTGCAGTTACGTTGCAGTTAAAAGCTACTTGATTTAAATGGTGCAGCATGTGCAGTACCATTGGGGCCAAAAGCTCTAGGGACCCCACTAAACGCAGATTATTGCTAAATTTTACTACTAAAGAAGACAGTCAGAAGTGCATTTATCTAGCAGGCAATAGGGTCATAATTTGAATGGTGCAGCAGGTGCAGTAACTGCAGGACCAAAAGCTCTAGGCACCCCACTGAAAACACCTAATAATGTTATATTTTACCACTAAATAGCCAGTCACAAATGCAGTTATCTTCCACACAACAGGCTCGTGATTTGAATGGTGCAACAGGTGCAGTGCCACTAGGCCCGAAACTTGCCATTACCGTCTCGAAACACATAATATAGCTATATTTTACTACTATACATGATGACACAATTGCAGTTACATTTGCAGACAAGAGGGTCATGATTTGAATGGTGCAGCAGGTGCAGTGGCACCAGGCCCAAAAGTTGTCAGAACTCCTCTAAGCACTGAATATTTCTATATTTTGATACTATACAGGCAATCATAATTGCAGTTACATTGCAGTTGAAAGATGCATGATTTAAAATGGTGCAGCAGGTGCAATGGCAATGAAGCCAAAAGTTGTCATAACTCCAGTAAACACTAAATATTGCTATATGTTACTACTAAATAGGCTGTCACAATTGCAGTTACCCTGCAGGCAACAGGGTCATTGTTTTATGGTGCAGCAGACGCAGAACTCGTCTTAAGACCTAATATTGCTATATTTTAAAACTGACAGGCAGTCACAAGAGCAATAGTGCAGCAGGTGCAGTAGCAATGGGACAGAAATCTCCAGGCGCCCCCCTAAACTCCAATTATTGCTATATTTTACAACTAAACAGGTAGTCACGAGTGCAGTTACCTTGCAGATAACAGGGTCATGATTTGAATAGTGCAGTGACACCGTGGCCCAAAGCTCCAGGAAACCCTCTGAACACCAAATATTGCAATATTTTATTACTAAACAAGCAGTCAAGTGCAGTTACCTTCGAGACAACAGGGTAATGATTTGAATGGTGCAGCAGGTGCAGTGGCACTGAGCCAAAAGTTGCCAGAACTCCTCTACACACCAAATATTGCTATATTTAACTAATAAATAAGCAGTCACAGTGTAGTTACTTTGCAGGCACTAGGGTCATGATTTCAATGGTGCGGCAGGTGCAGTGACACTGGGGTCCAAATATCTAGGAAACCCTCTAAGCATCAAATATTGCAATATTTTTTTACTAAACAGGCAGTCACATGTGCAGTTACCTTACAGGCAATGAGCTAATGATTTCAAGGGTGCAGCAGATGCAGTGACACCGAGACCCATAGCTCCAGGAACCCCTCTAAACACCAAATATTGCAATATTTTATTGCCAAACAGGCAGTCACCAGTGCAGTTACCTTAGAGTAAATAGGGGTCACGATTTGAATGGTGCAGCAGGTGCAGTGGCACCGGGGCCAAATGTTGTCATAACTCCTCTAAACACTAAATATTGCTATATTTTACTACTAAACAGCAAGTTATCTTGAAGGCACTAGTGGCATTATTTGAATGGTGCAGCTGGTGCAGTGGCATCGGGCCCAAAAGTTGTCAGAACTCCTCTTAACACATAATATTGCTATTAAATCTTTTAATTCTAGTATTTCCCTCTTTAAATTCATTTTTCAAAATGTAGTATTACTTATCCGTACTATGCCACTGGTAACAGCACAATATATTGCTGTTAGAAATGGGGGCCTCTAGTTGGCAAGGGCTTGCACTTTTGTTTAAGTAGGGACCCTTCTTCCTAGTCAGGATAAGGGAGTTACACTGCTAAAATAACCCCTGCTCACCCCCTTGGTAGTTTGGCACGAGCAGTCAGGTTTATCTTAGAGGCAGTGTGTAAAGCATTTGCACATAACCAACAGTAATACAGTGTAAGCACTACAAAAGGACACCACACCAGTTTAGAAAAATATCCAATATTTTTATATACTTAAGACAAGACCAAAAACGATAAAAATCCACAATACAGCATTAAGGAATCTTCAGTTATCACAAAAACCTTGAAAAACAGTTCCTTGAAGTCGATAGCTCCCTCTGGGGCAATCACGGCGTCGTGAACAAACAAATCCAAACAGTTCTTGCTGACCGCGGCGTCACGGGCCAGCTATGGTGTCCGGAAGAACCGTAAAACAGTACCTTTAGAAATGCAGGGCATCGGCGACCTCTCGTTGAGCTTCCAAAAGCAAGGCGTCCACAGGCGTCTGTTCCAGAGGTCGGTGCAGGAGTCGTCGGGCCCTTGAAGTCACACACGTTGCAGAGCGAACTCCTCGCGGTTGAAGTCAGGAGCGATGGCGTCGGCAGGCGTCTGGTGCTGCGGTGCGAAGTGCAGTGGTGTGGCGTGGGATGCCCTCAAGTCGCGGTGCGAGCAGCGGCTCAGTGATGGCGTCAGATGGCGTCGTCGGTGAGACCAGGGTCACGGTGCGAAGTGATGGAGTGCTCGTCACGGTGCTGGCAGGTCACGTTGCAAGCAGCGGCTTCGTCGTTGCTGAAGCACTGTTGTCAGTTGACTAACTGGAGTCGATGGCGCCGGCGTCAGTAGGCCAAGGTGCAAGCATCGGCGTCGATTTCGGCGTGGACGGGCGTCGGGGATAAAAAGGCGGCGGCGTGAAGCAAGGCGATGCAGAGTGCGGTACCCACAGGTCGCGGTGTGAGCAGCGACTCGGTTGCGGCATCAGCAGGCATCGTCGGTGAGACCAGGATCGCAGTGCGGCGTTGCAGCGATGCCCTCTGCAGTGCCTTCAGGAGACGGAGTCGGCAGCAGCATTGTTGCACCCTTGACAGAGCTGACTTCCAGGAAGCAGCCCAAGAAAGTGAACTGGACTGATGCCTGTCAGAAAGCTTTTGATGCCCTGAAATCTGCCATGTGCACGGCGCCCGTGCTTCAGGCGCCCAACTTCTCAAGCGAATTCATTGTGCAGACAGATGCTTCAGAGCATGGTGTGGGGGCTGTGCTCTCACAGTTGAATGAAGAGGGCCTAGACCAACCTGTAGCCTTCATTAGTAGGAGGTTACTTCCACGGGAACAGAGGTGGAGTGCGATTGAGCGTGAGGCATTTGCTGTGGTCTGGGCACTGAAGAAGTTGAGACCATACTTGTTTGGGACTCACTTCCGGGTTCAGACAGACCACAGGCCCCTCAGATGGTTGATGCAGATGAGGGGTGAGAATCCAAAGTTATTGAGGTGGTCCATTTCCCTACAGGGGATGGACTTCACGGTGCAACACTGCCCTGGTACAGAACACGCCAATGCTGATGGTCTGTCCAGATTTTTCCGCCTTAGTGAAGAGAACTCCCAAGAGGGTGGGTAGTCCTCCCCACATTTCAGCTGGAGGGGACACGTGTTAGACCTGGCACCATTGGCGTGGGTCTCCCTTCCATTTTTTGCTGTTGCCTCCTGTGTTTTTGCTATGTTTTTGCTGGTCTAGATGCTTTGGGCACTTTGCCACTGCTGTTCAGTGCCAAAGTGCAAGTACTCCCTCTGTAAATTATTGTTATAGATTAGTGGCTCCATGATTGGTTATTTGATTTACTTGTCAGACCCTAGTACAGTGCACCATGTGTGCCCAGGGCCTGTAAATCAAATGCTGCTGGTGGGCTTGAAGCACTGATTGTGCCACCCACAGAAGCAGCCTATAAAATGACTCAAGCCTGCCATTGCAGAGCCTGTGTGAAGTCTGGGACAGCCATGTCGACTTGGCAAGGGCACACACTTGCCAGTCCCTAAACCTTTCCTTTTCTACATGCTAGTCACCCCTAAGGTAGGCCCAAGGTACCCCTGGGGGCAGGGTGCATTGTATGTGAAAGGTAGGACATGCCATGATGTGTGTGGCATTTCCTGATAGTGAAATACAGCCAATTTAGCTTTTCACTATTGCAAGGCTATCTGTTCCCGTAGGCCAGAATGGGCAGTTATTTTATAACATCTTATAAACATAACTGGCCCTAGGAACAAGATGGGAAAATAAAGTTTAGTATGCCTGAACTCAGAATGTTAAAGTGCAGCTTTTAGCGCGGGTGATTTTTACATTCTGTGTTTGAAAATACCACTTTTAGAAAGTGGGTATTTTCGTGCCTAACCATCCAGTGGGCCTCTGCTAGGTTTGTGTATTGCATGTCTGGCTTGTGAGTGACAGGAGCTGGGGAGAGGGCTGCGGCTTCGGCAGTCTGATGAGTCAGGGTTCGGCTGAATGGGACCTGGGTTGAATTTAGAGTAGGGGGAGGAGATTTCCTTTCACCTGCCTGGACCTGGTCTGGCTTCAACAATGGAGGACAGAACTGGTTTTGACTGGGTACAGACACTCTCTACCTTCAGAGAACAAAGAATTTGTGTGTATAAAAAGGGGGAACCAGACCCCAGAACATTAGATCACTTCTGGGAATCAAGAGGGACCTTTGCCAAGGAGAAGAGCCGGAGAAGCTGAGGAGGAATACTGCCCCTGTGCTGTTTGCTGTCTGGGGTTGGCCTGCAGTGGCTGCTTACTGCCAAGGAAAGGAAAGGACTTTGCTGTTTGCTTTGTCACCTGCTTGAAGAAAAGATCTCCAAGGGCTTGAAACTGAGCTTGCCTCCTGTTCTGAAGTCTCAGGGACACAAAGACTTCACCACCAGCTCCCCTGAATTTCCTTGCTGGGAATTCTAACCTGCAAGGAGGTGTCTGCTGCTGTTTAGGGCCTCTAGAGACTGTTTGTTGCTGGGAGCTGAAAGATCGACGCAACAAGAAGAAAGGTGTCGCATCCGCACCGATTCCTGCCGCATCACCGAGTCACGGGGAAGAAGCGCGCCGCATCCACACTTGGTTCCGACACCTCGCCGAGCAACCAGGGAGAAGCGCGCTGCATCCACACCAGGTCCCGACGGATCGCCGAGAAGACCGTCGCAGCACCTGCCATGCGGCTGCAAACGTGCACGCATCGTACCGGACTGTCGCATCGCATCAAGCTGCCATTTTGTCGCATCGCATCGGATCGTCGCATTGCATCGAGGCACCATCTTGTCGCATTGCAACCGGAATGCAGTAAGAAACCGACGCATCACCTCCTCTCTGGTAAGGAACCGACACATCACCTCCCCTGTGCTGCAGTAAGGAACCGACGCATCACCTCCCCCGAAGCAAGGAACCGACGCATCACTTTCCCTGCGACCCTTTTGTTTGTTTAGCGTGACGCATCTAAGGTACTTTGTTGGAAAAGTGTTGCATTTACAACTTGCATTGAACTGAACAATTTCTACCATTTGAAAGTCTTATTTTTAATACTGTATAGTGGATTTTTGTCGTTTGGTATTGTTCGGATAAAGAATACTTATTTTTCTAAACTGGTGTGGTGTCCATTTGTAGTGTTTTCACTGTGTTACTGTATGTGTTCACAAATGCTTTACACACTGCCTCTGAGATACGCCTTTCTGCTCATGCCAATCTACCAAGGGGGTGAGCAGGGGTTATTTTAGGAGTGTATTCCCCTTACCCTGACTAGAAGCAAGGGTCCCTATTTGGACAAAGGTACCTACCTCTGCCAACTAGAGACACCCATTTCTAACACTCCCACTCTTACCACTTGCCTGGAAAGTTTGGCAAGACCTGCAATTTCCATCTGACTGCCTTCGCATTTGGGGCCAGAAGAAGTGGGTGACAAGCCTGTCAAAGGTCTTGTCCCGCCCCAAATGTCCTGCCAAAGGCACGTCACGAGCCAGACCCAGTAGGAAGGTCCTGAAGCGCTGGGGTACCACCAGCACACGGGCTGACCCAGGCTCAGCGACCTTAGGCTCACTAGACCATTCTCCCAGTAGATCCAATGTGATCCAGACTGATCACCAGCTGCCTGGTCGGCAGCCTGCCGCCGCAGACCCTCCAGAGAAGGGCACTCTTTCTGCTTCCTGCAGAATTCCTCCCTGGTGGGACCCCCTTCTTGCTGCCAATTGGTCAGCTCAGAGATGTCCCCCAGTTGAGCTACCTGCTCCCCTCTAGGCACCAGAGAGTCCCCCTCAAGGTCCGCCTCCTCCCGGTCCATGGGAACTTCAGGGGCCGGTTTCCCGCACCCCTTGCCCTTTCTCTTGGCAGGGAAATGGGCTACTGTTTCAGGCTCCAAGTCCTTCTGATCACCCTTTCTGTCCGCCATTGACCGAGTAGTCACGCATGCCCACTCTGGCAACCCAAGCATCTCCAAGTGAGACCTGAGCTCAACATCCTTCCATAAGGACTGCTCCAGGTCATTACCTAGCAGACAATCTACAGGCATGGTAGGGCTCACAACCACCCTCAAGGGACCTGAGGACCCCCCCCCTCCATTCAAAGGGAACCTGTGCCACCATACACTGGTGCTTTGAGTTGTCTACAGCAACTACTTGGTGGAATGCCCTGGGGACTACTTGCTCTTCAGAGACCAGCTGACACCGGACTGAGATCACACTGGCTCCAGTATCTCTGAGAGCCTTTACCCTTTTCCCATTGATGGTCACCCAGGTGCTGCATTTCTTTGTGTTAGGGGGCACCTGGTTTCCTGGGACCATCTCACTATCCCCTAGTGAGACGAGGGTCATTTCTGCGGGATCCCCACCCTCCTGTGGGCACCCCTCCTGCTCAAGCGCTACACTAGCCAACACCTTGGTCTGCCCACCAGTGGGTGGCTGTGCCCTTTTGGGACACTTGGGGTCCCCCTTCAAGTGACCCACCTGGTCACTTGAAAAACAATTGCGGGGGCTGGCCTTAACAGGCTTTCCTGAAGAGACCCTGTGCTTCTTATCTCCTGGGGGATAGGAACCTTTACCCTGTGTGTTAGTTTGGGGCCCTTTAGAGAACTCCTGTGCTTTACCCTTGTCCCCCCTACTTTTCTGCTGGGGACCCTGTCCACCTTTGGCTGAGTCTCCCCCAAATGCTTTCTTGTGGATCCAGGTACTCACCCAGTGGTCCGCCTCCATAGCAAGCTTCCTGGGGTCAGTTAGCTTACTATCAACCAAGTGCTGGCGCAGCTCTGCAAAACATAGACTAGACAAGTGCTCCCATGTAATCAAATTGTAGAACCCCTGATAATCTGTCACATTACTGCTGTTCACCCAGCCATCCAGTGACCTGCAGTACAAATCTACACATTCCAAACCAAGTTTTGGCATCAGACTTTTTACTGGACCTAAACTGATCCCTGTACTTTTCAGGAGTGAGTCCATACCTAGTGAGGAGAACGTCCTTCATGTCAGCGTAGGTGAGGTTCTGTCCCTTACCCAGAGCTATCAGGGTATCCCTTGCTTCCTCTGGAAAGAGAGGCCATAACCCTGCCCCCAATTCCTTTCAGGGACCCCATTCATGTGAATGGACGACTCGTACCCTTGAAACCACCTCTGAATATCATCACCCTTCTTGTACTCTTTGCTTTCATTCTTGGGGATGTGCACAATTCTATCTGCCTGCACTGATGAATTGCTGCCACCATATGAGCAGGGCCTACTCCTTAGTTCCAGCTCCTTAAGACTTCTCTCATGATCTAAGATCATTTTCCTTTCTTCCATGGCTATTCTTTTCTCTTCCCTCTCATTCTCCATCCTGAGTTTCTCCAATTCGAACTTCCTTGCTTCCCGCCTGTCCTCCAGCTCCTCTGGGGACAGGCCACTGCTG